>QOCX01006538.1:0-11212 GCA_005959815.1 Sarcophaga bullata
CACACCACTTATGTTGTGTGCATTAATTTTATACGTAAGTTGCGGGAATTTTTTTTTTTTGAGGAACTTTGCATGTCAATTTTATTTTACTCGCAGAGTTTTTGCCACAAATCTGCTGAGAGTTAGTTGCCGAAGAAATATTTTTTCATATTTCGTTTAGTTGGAGCTGTCTGACCTGGGGTTTGAATCGTGGCCTTGCACCTAATAAGCCAATATACTACCTACTAGACTACTGCGGCGACATTCCTGCATTTCCTATTATTTGCTCGGCAGGAGATTTGATTTTAGTATGTCAACCAGGAACTTTTGGTCAGATAATCTCGAGGTTCTGAAGGTCTATAATGACAATTTTAGAATTCTGTAGAGAGTATGATGTGATAAAACCATTAAGGATTTGGCCACAAGACTCACCTTTTTCGGCTACCCCACCACAGCAGATTTCTAGGCCTAGATCAAAAGGCTTCTTCGAAAGCACTGATTTTATCGAGATGAGATCTTCCATGACAACTTTTTTGAATTCACCGTTTTGCCCGATTTGCCGTGATGTAGGAAATCGGGCCTAACCGTGTACTTGATGGAAACTGAACAAAAATTGAAGTGAGAAAACAATTTAGAAAACAAAATGCTTGCTTCAGTTTTCGAAAAAAAACGCTATAGGGGTAGCAGAGAAGTCAGCTGTTTTTTGCAGATGAAAATTCAACATGTCCACTGACATCTGAAACCTATTGAAGGTTTTGCCCATGAGCCCACTATCTAGGTTGATGGCTACGATCTCTTGGAAAACAAGTATCACTATTCATCGTTATACTAACTAAATGAACTTCTCAGTCGGGTAACGCTTGTCACAGGAATGTTTAAACTTTACGAGGTCCAACACCGAATTTATGCTACCGACCTGTGTACATTATCCAAAGTTCCGAAGCCCTCAATTCATTGTTATACTAGTTTAAATGAAACTCACTGCCAACTACGCTTTGATTAAACGAACGTTCTCGATCGAGTAACTCTTGTCACAGGATAATAGTTTAAACTTTACAACATACAACACCGAGTTTATGTTACCGACCTGCCAACTTGCCTTAACGAAACTGCTGAAGCTTTCTATTCAATTTTTTTTTTTTTGGACTACAATTTAAAATACTGGCGCTTAAAAACCTAAAAAAAGTTCCAACAAAATATTCATCAAATTAAAGCAGATATTGTCCAGCATATTTTTAGTTTTCCAAAATCTATTTGCTTTCATCGTTTATTTGCTGCTTCAAACTTCTTCTATCCTTTTTCCTTCTGTCCCAATCAATATTGCAGTGCTCACAATACATCCTGGTGACAAACAGCATGCATATAGCATGACCTCTTTTAAGATTTAGCAGCGTATCACTTCAAGATTAAAGTTTTATTTTTTTTGCGAGTTTTCTCTCCCTCTCTCTCTCTCTCCCTCTAGAAACTGCAGCACATGTAGTTGTATTGGTGCTGATATTGTGCTACTTTATATTCATGGAAAATAGAGAAGCAGTTTGTCGAACAAAACTTAAGCAAATGCCAGAGAATCAACACCCTCCGTCCGTATAGAGTAATAGACATAGCCATAACCATTGCCATAGCTAGCTAACTCCGCTGTCAGAGGCTTGGTATACAAAATAAAACTTTCGATTCCTTTTCAGAGTCCTTTTTTTGTCTTGTATTCGTTCGTATTTAGAAGCACTTTGCAAAACGATTAGTAAATGGTGTGCAAAAATTGCTGAAGTTGCATTTCATGATTTTTTATCCTGTTTGTTGTGTGTTTTTGTTGTTGTTGTTGTTGTTATTGTTTATTTAGTTTTCTATTGTTTTTCACTCTTGTTAGTTTTTCTAAATTTTTTTCTTTCTTTCTTTCTTTCTTGCTCTTCTTTTTATTTTTTTTCTTTTGATTTTGTTTTTCTTGTTGTTGTTTTGTTCACAGCAATCGTGTTTATTTTTTCGTTTTTTCTTTCTATTTTTTTTTTATCAAATGTTGGCACGTTTTTCAAATAATCCTTGAGTTTATAGTTTGAAAAACTCTTTTAGCTTCCGATTGCTTCAGGAAGTGCGTGCCATGTAAGGAGATTGTTAATGTGTTTGTTTGGGAAAAATTTCATTCTCTTGTTTGGTTTGTTGTGCTGTGCTTTTGCTGCTGCTAACTGCATTTCTATTTTTAAAAATTTTACTGCAAGAGAAGAAGAAGAATAAATATTCGAAAATAATTTTAAAGAGTGTCAGAGAAATTTCGATGCTGATAAAATAGTTTACTTAGGTATGTTCGTATATTAGACGACCGATCATTAGTGATCGCCAATAATGCAGTCTTCATGGGCATTTGACCACCTTCTTGGTTTCAATCCGACCACAACAAACCTGATTCTTTATTGTAGGGAATGTAAAGTAAAGAATTTGTACTGATCAGGCTAAACGGAATCGATCTAGAGCTTGAAAGAGGTGCTTAACTTGGCATCCATGTAGTCTTATTACATAAGAAGCTATCTGGGTAGAAGACCACCTTGCAGAGGCTGTAGCAGAATCTTAAAACAGGCGGTTGGATCTTCCAATGACGACCAGTTGAAAAAAATTTCTGGATAAGATACAAACGATATCTCTGTATCACTGCCATGGTTTCATACATACATACATAATATTACAACTTAGCTTCACGCACTGCTTGTAGTGTGTGATAATTGTTTACATGAGTGATAGGGCCTACAGTATAAAGTCGACTCCGTACGATAGATTTTCGGGAAACATTTCCTTGCAATTTTAATTTACTTTCAGATTTTTTGCCAGAAGTCTGCTAAGAGGATGTCGTTGAAGAAATATTTTTTTTTCAGTTTTTCTTCAGATTGACATGTCTGACCTGGGGGTTTGAACCTTTGCCTTACGTCGTCTAATAAGCCAACACACTACCTACTAGTCTATGGCGACTAAGGCTTCGTTAGAAATTCTTCTGGGACTATTATTTTGAACTGGAAGTGGTGTATTTAGCTTTCAAGTCATTTGTAGAAATCTGGCTAAGAGAAGTAAATTTGACAATACTAAGATCCTGAAAGTTATCGACTTGAACACTTAGTTCCTAAAGCCAGCTTTCACAGATTAAATATACGGTCAAAGTACGTGATTTCGACAAGCGGTTTTCATTGGTTTTCTCAAGAGATTTATTTTTAACAAATCTATTTAAGATCTGGCAACTTCTAGACTTACTTTTGATTTGTTGTTGTTGTGGTTTTTTTTTTGTGTATTTTTGATTTTGTGAATTGATTGTTGTTTGTTGTTATTTACGTAATTTCTTTGTTAGTTTTTAAGGCGGGTTTTACTTGCTTTATGTTCTGTGTTTCTGACTAAACATTCAGTTTTATGTTGTCTTCGCAACAATTTTTTTCTTTTTTTTTTTTTTTTTTTTTTTTTAATAGCTTATGTGAACTGTGTAAAGGAATGTTTGTTTATACGATCAATTTTAAATTCCGAAATATCACTTCAAACAGACACACATACATCCATTCATACATACACACCATGACATACATACATACATACATACATACATACGTACATACATTACATGCTACATCTGATGCAATATTTTTTTAATTCTTTATTCTCTTTTTATTTTTTGTCTTTTCAGTCAAATCTTAACTCACTTGCCACGCTCTGAATATGTTATGGGTATTGGTTTGGGCATTGCCAAATGCCCTTATGACCCTTTAGACAATTCCACTGCCATTTATGTTGAAGAAGGTAATCCTGGCGGTTTGCCTGGTTTGGTAAGTACATTTTTTTATAACAAAAAAAAAAATCCAACGATTTCCTATGATTCTTTATATTTTTTTTTCTTATTACGGCCCATTTAATACTCTTGATCTTCAAGAGGCTAATAACCAACATTTACAATTTTACTTCTGTTTTATTGGTATTAAAAAGAAAAAATAAAAGAATTACAACAAATACAAGCCACAGGATGAAGATGAAGATGTTGAAGTAGTTTGTGGCAAAGACAAGATATTTGTAGACATGAAGTGGCATAGAAGGCTTGTGGCCAGGGGTTATTTATTATCATTTATGATGGCGTTTCTTCTTTTCGCAAATATTTTATTTATTTTCCATTTGCTTAAGTACACTTGTTATGTATTTCTGAAGTAATATTTGTGGCTTGTTTTTTTATTTATTTATTTATCTAAAGCTACTACTTAGTTTTGCTACAAACAATTCAGGATACAGGATTACTTTTATGTTTTATTTGAGTTTCATTTCATTTTTAATAATTTTATTCTCTTGATTATTTTCTCTCGTTTTTTTGTTTGTTTCTGCAACCATAAACACTAGACCGATTTATGCATATTTGATGCAAATGGAAATAATTTTTTTTGTAACATAATCCCTTTCTATTTGAAAATATAAAATGATTCTGTCTGTCTGTGTGTCTGTCTCTCTGTACATGATTGGAAGAATAGAATTTTATTTGATATTTTCGTTTATAAAATAATGATTGAAGTAGGCCTTCCATAAAACAAGAATAATCTAAAAGCTTAGCTTTTAATGAAGCAGTGTGGCAAGAAAATCAGAGCCTAGAAAAGCTTAGGCAATACTACCAAACAGCCACAGTCATCGTAGTCTAGTATGCAGTGTTTTCACTCTATATTTACTTCATGTATTATCGTCTTGTCAACTTCTAGAATCTCACTGTTGATTTGTTGTTATTTTTTTCTCTTCTATGTTTGAAAGTTTCTCTACGATTTTAACCTTCCAATGATACGAAATTTTCCTGAGAAGCGCGCAATATTAATGGACGACGTTACACCCCGTTTACTTTGTTTACTTCATGTATTCTCGGCTTGTCAACTTCTAGAATCTTACTGTTGATTTGTTGTTTCCTCTTCTATCTTTGAAAGTTTCTCTATGTTTTGAACCTTCCACAATATTAATGGACGACGTTAAATGTCGGTGATGTTCATTAGGAACTTTAGAATCACATCCTGGCTTTTCGAGTAAAAGATTTTCAAAATAAAAAATCCATCAACAAGCAAGCATTGCAATGCTTTCAAAATGCCTTAATATGGAGAACCCTGCAGTGTTAGTGGTTAGGCCTCTTCCTCTCAGAAGATTTCTAGCAAAAAACTTTAAGGGCAAATAGAAAATTGCCATGCAGAAGTTTCTCAAAACTCTGTCGTTCAGAGTCGACTTTAAACTGTTGGACCCGCCACCCATGTAAGTCGGCTGGCTATGTCATCGCTCCATATTTTTTTAAGAAAGACATTGTCTAGGTCTACACTGTCTACGTCGAGTACTATAGACAGATGAATTCCATCTTCTTCTGGCCTCAATTAGATGATCTGGACATAAAGAGCATGTGGTTTCAATAGGAGACACTATTTACCACACAACTCATGACACATTGAGCATTCTGCACAAGGGAATTGAGGGCTTGGTTAACTCATGTGAAGGTAATGTGAATAACCCAACGTGATCAGGCGACTTGATATTGTCAGACTTTTTCTACTGGAATTCTCTTAAGACGCAAGTGAATGTGAATAAGCCGCAAACCATAGAGGTCCTCAAAGCATAATTTTACTGCCACAAAAAAGTTCTTTTAAAATATTTGCTTTCCTTACCAAAACCAGTTAACAAGACTTGTTATTATCCTCCAAATTCATTTCAATTTATTGTGTTCTTTTCTTTTTTCTTTTTAGTATTCTGGTACAAATGCTGAATTCACTAAAGCGGACACAGTCATCTTTCGCACGGATTTGTACAACGTAACGGCACAAAGATTGGAATACAAATTCAAAAGGACTCTTAAATATGATTCCAAATGGTTGGACAGTAAGTATTGCTTGCTTGTATTGTAGATACTTTAGAAATATAAAATAAAAGATAAACATTTTTATGTTATGACATAAAAATAACCAGTAATCTTGCAACGTGTTTAATTCGTTTAAGATTTTTCTATAATTTACGCAGCAATTTTAATTCTATTTGTTGTCAACTACAAAATGTTGTTGTTGTTTTTCTTACTCTTTTTTTTCTTAATTTAAAACCAATATTTTACGCTGTCATGGTTTTTATGTTTGTAATCTCGTTAACCTGGCAAAATAATTAAGTTTACTTCCAAGAATATGATGATAGAAGAAACGGTGTGACAAACAGTGTAAAAAGATTATCGTAATCAAATTTATTATCACCCCCTAAATGTGTTGTAAAACATCAATGCAGCATCGTCGTTATCATCACCACAGGGTAGCAAATTGATTTACAGTGGGGCAGATAGGTACGTAATAGGGGCGGTCAGCCAAACGCTAAGTATAGCCAATTGTGATGCCAATCATCAGCATGATTAACCCGCCTCCAGTTCGAGAAGGTGCAAGCATGGAACTTCCTGCAACTAGAACCTGGAGATTAAACATTCTCTAAAGGCAACTATTTCGGCTGCAAAGTCGAAAATGTCTGAGAACAAGTAGTTAAGAATCTGCGTCCATTTATGCAGATGTTGTTTAAGCACATATCTTGTCTTTCAAAAGGAAAGATCGCAGCGTGCAATAGATGGCCATTTCATTTGATTTGATAGATGGCCATTTCAGTTCTTTTCGTACCCCTATCAATACACTAGAGCTTAGCAATATTTGTCGTAGCCTCCAGTTTCTGTGTAACATGAATACTCAGTTCAAATGAGAAAATCAGAATATCCCTATCGTGCAACAAATATAGAATCCAGATTCATATAGAGTAGTAAGAGAAAAGAATCGAAATTCTTATAGAGTAGCATGATAATCTAGATTCTTATAGGGTAGCATGAGAGAATCTAGATTCTTATAGAGTAGCATGAGAGAATCTAGATCTACTCTATAAGAATCTAGATAAGAATCTAGAATCTAGATAAGAATCTAGATTCTTATAGAGTAGCATGAGATAAGAATCTAGCTTCTTATATCTCATGCTATGTCTCCTGCTAATCTAGATTCTTATAGAGTAGCATGAGATAAGAATCTAGATACTTATAGAGTGGAATGAGATAAGAATCTAGATACTTATAGAGTAGCATGAGAATCTAGATTCTTATAGAGTAGCATGAGATAAGAATCTGGATTCTTATAGAGTAACATGAGATAAGAATCTAGATTCTTATAGAGTAGCATGACATAATAATCCGGATTCATATAGAGTAGCAAAAGATAAGGATCCGGATTCATATAGCGTAGCAAGAGATAAGAATTCAGATTCTTATAGAGTGTCATGAGATAAGAATCTAGATTTTTATAAAGTAGCATGAGATAAGAATCTAGATATTTATAAAGTAGCATGAGATAAGAATCTAGATTCATATAGAATAGCATAAGATATCTAGATTCTTATAGAGTAGCATGAGAATCTTGATTCATATAGTGTAGCAAGAGATAAGAATCTAGATTCTTATAGAGTAGCATAAGATAAGAAGCTAAGATTCTAGATTCTAGATAATCTAGTAGGTAGTGTGTTGGCTTATTAGGCATGAGGCCAGTTGGCAGAATAACAAAGGATACTCTGTTCTCACCACGATATGACATTGCTTATCTTTTTACTCGGATTTCAATTTTAAACATAACTAATGAGAGAGCCTAGGACTCGTAGTGGCAGTGATTGTTGACCATCAGCGCCATAGAAACAAATGGTTTCAAAGGCACAGATGGAATAATCGAATCTATGTATGCAATACGTGTTGTGTCCCACTGTCCCTTATCCCTTCTGATGATGAACAACACTTGTGGTATTTAATTAATTTTAATATTTCGTGTTACATTTTCAATAACTCGTGCTCCGTGAAATTGCTGGCAAAAAAAACTGACACAAAGTCGTTCGGAGAAGCAGAGAAAAACGAAGCAAAATATTCTTTCTTATCCGGGATAAAAGATGACAAAATGTTTATGAATAAAACCAACAACAACAACAATATAATAAAATTATAGAAAATCTTATTATATGGCATCCTGTAGAAAAAAAACTCTTTGATAAGCACGCTTCCTTACTTTGCTCAACCAGTACAAGGATGGTAGGATACAATACAAGCTTATGCATTATGTATTGAATAAAGGAGAATAAACTAGAGAGGGATTGTGTAAATTTAATTAAAAATAGTGAAAGAGATTAAACAAAAAGATCAAACCAAACAGGATTGTTGAAGGAACTAATTTTGCAAAAAAAAATTGTTTTTTTTTTCATATTTTTAGAGCCCAATTGTGGGATCCTTTGATATTGGCGAGTATGTGTATTTCTTTTTCCGTGAAACAGCCGTTGAATTATTAACTGTGGCAAGGCAGTGTATTCGCGTATAGCTCGTGTGTGTAAGAAGGATGTGGGTGGTAAAAATCTTTTGGCTCACAATTGGGCCACCTACCTAAAGGCACGTTTAAATTGCAGTATATCGGGTGAATTTCCATTCTATTTCAATGAAATACAATCCGTTATCAATTACCCAACGATAAGACACGCTTCTATGCCACATTACCACCAGCACCAATGGTTAATTGGCTCTGCCGTATGTAGTTTTCATATCAATGAGGCACAGGCTGCTTTCACATGGCTGCTTTTAATGGTAAGTTGGGGTGTATGGATTGGAAAATAAATACGAAAAATTTTCATTTTTTTTCTTTCTCTTTTTTTCTTCTCTTTTTTTTTTGTAGGTAAATTTAAAGAACAATCATCATCGAATTCTGCCTGGTTGCCGGTATTAAATTCACGTGTGCCTGATCCACGACCCGGTACTTGTGTCAATGATACATCAAATCTACCGGATATTGTATTGAATTTCATACGTTCCCATCCCCTAATGGACAAGGCCGTCAATCATGAACACAATAATCCGGTGTATTATAAGCGAGACCTGGTATTTACCAAACTGGTAGTGGACAAGTAAGTANACTGGTAGTGGACAAGTGAGTATTGTTTTAGGAGGGATTCTATCCTTATCCACTAAATAAACTGTGTGTCCTTAAACCTCCTCTTTTTTTAAAATGCTCTTTTAAAACCCTCTTTTAATAAGTGTTTGTAGGCAAATAAGTGTGCAGAATCCATTTTAATCTCCATAAGAAATTAAAAATTAATTAAAAAATAATTAAAAACCGCTCTCTCTCTCTCTCTTCGCTCTCTTTGTCTGTTTCAATATTTATACCATGATTAATAATAATACTCGTATTAAAAAAAAATTATAAAAAAAAGGTTTAATTGCGGTTTTTTTTCCAATGCGGCCATGAATATCATTGCAAATGACCATTCGATGGCCGCCACAAATTACGTTTACGACAGGAATTTTTCTGCATAAATTTTTGCATTAAAATTTGAAGTAACAGCTGCACTCATCATTGCTTGTGGAGTTCGTTGGCATTGGCAATGCCATTGGAACCGACATTTTTTTTACGAAATGAAAACCGTACGAGTATAAATAAATTAAGTTTTTGCTCATATTTTCTGTTGTTAATTGAAACTGCAATTACGCTTAATTAATAGGCATGGCGACATTGAATAAAAAAATGTTTTGAAAAAATTTGTGAAGCAAATTTAATCTCATGGTGGTGGAAATAAATTCACTTGCAAATATAAAATTGAGCAATTGAGGAGTCTGTAAATATCGGACTTTGACACTTGATAACGACCATTTTGTTGCAACTACAACTGTCAAATTAGTTGTCATTCATCCAGTTTGTTTCGACAAATCACCATATAAACGAATACAGCATCCCACAACACTTTCGAATAATAAAGTCCTTGTTTCAAAACCCTTCATAATCGTTCTACCGATGCGGTAAATGGTATACGCAATGCGGTAAACAAATTCGAGTCCCCTGATTTAGCATACGGTCGTCGAACACCCATAGTACACAGACTAAACGCAACAATATCTGCCGAAAACTTCACCTCTGTCTTAGTGAGCAAGAAAGTGAATCCTAGACAAAAAATTTCGTGTCGATCACAAGCACTCGAGCTTTCTTCACACCGCAACTTGACGAATTTTGTGTTGTGACTTAAGCCCGCATTCGAACAAAACTTAACTGACCTAGCAACTTAAGCCAAAAGCCCTCTGTGTATGCGCTGGCAACTGATACTTATTTTCATTTAAAAATTGTTTCCTGTGATGAGGCCTATTTCTGAATGTTGAGATACGTAAACAAACAAAATTCCAACAATTTGGAACATTAAAAATCCGCTTGAGGCCAAAAAGCATGCAATGAAATGCAATTTAGTGTGGATCGATCTTTCTTTTTGTGAGGACGACAATGACCAGGCCATTACTATCGGCGCCGTTCATCGGTCCCTATTTTTTTTAGAACGACATTGGCCAGGCCACTTTCACTGTCAACAGCGTTCACTGGAGATCCATGATATCCAACTTCTTTTAGCCTGAATTGGATGATTTGGATACCAACGACATGTAGTTTCTATAGAACGACGCTATGTACCGCACACAGCCCATGTCAGATATTCTAAACGAGCGATTTGAGGGCATGGTCATCTCAAGTGAAAATGACTCGAACTGGCCACTGATATTATGCGATTTAAACACGTTATGCATTTTCTTAATGGCTTTCCTTAGTCGCAGTTGCTAAGGAGCCACAAACTTAGCGATATACAAAGTAAACGTAACGTCTTACGATGGATCAAAGTCGGCGTGTTTTTTTTTTATCAATTCGCCATTCTGATCAAGTCTATTGCAGCGCATTGTTAAAACCCTTGCCCTTACTAACCTCAGAATATTCTTGGCTAGTTTGAGGCATGACTCAAATCTACTCAAATCTACTATTCTTGATATTTTTCAGGAAAAGCTTCAATTGTCTTTGCCTCTCTTTATCTTCCTTTTCCTATTTAACTGAGCATTACAACCCTTTAGTCAGGATTGCAACCTAGTTCCTTACACCACTTATGTTGTGTAGGCAGAATCTACAGTTTAAAGTTGATACTGAACAACAGATTTTTGAGAAACTTTCCGTAGCTATTTGCCAGAAATTTGAGAGGAAATCTAAGAGGATAGGTAAGGCTAGGTTAGGTCGAAGTGATAACTTAGATTACCAAAGTTCACTTAAGCAAGCATAGCGACCCGTTGTGACGTCACAGGTAAACGCAGTGCCTGTACTGGTAGAGTTCCATCAAACTATTGAAGAAGTTGATCAGCGCAAAGGCTGGACCTCCTGAGAGGAAGTCGCCGAAGAAATATTCTTTCATATTACGTTTCGTTTGAGCTGTCTGA
>QOCX01006539.1:0-10219 GCA_005959815.1 Sarcophaga bullata
AAGTTGGAACATCAGCAGCAGCATCATAAGAAAAAAAGAAAATGAAGAAGAAGAAAGAAAATAAAGAAGAAAAATGAAAAGAAAAATTATAATATACAACGTTATGTCAACATTCAATAAACAATAAATTAATTAATTTTATGATTTAAACTGAATTGAACTGAACTGAACTGAACTGAATTGAGGAGATCATGTGAATGTTTTCGTTTTATATCGCATTTGTGGCCATAAATTATTTGGCACCATAATTTAATTTTTTTTTTTCTTTTTCATTTCAAATTGAATATACGCGCGTTCTTGTTTTTTTTTTTTTTTTTTTTTTTTTTTTTTTTTTTTTTTTTTTTTTTTTTTTGCAATACAGCGCCTATAAAATTTCGGTTAGCTAAATTGAAAACTTAACAATTTAAGATTTCACTTTTAATTTCAAATTATCGCGTACTTTTCCTCAATCATACCACATCATACCATACCATACCATATCATACCATACTGCAACGGCAACAGCAACAGCAACTGTAATCATTGTAGAAAACCAGGAAAACTCTTGAAGAAAATCACAGCAGCCGCAATATGTATGCAACTGTAAAGGAAAAATAAAATAAAGTAAAAAAAAACCAAGTTAAAGTCAAATAAATATTATGTATGTTTGTTAACTCGTTATCACCTTTGTTTCATGATAATTTTAGCGACTACTTTATTACATTTGCATTCTTCTTTTGGGTGATTAAAAAATCCCACCACTAGTTGCCACTACTACAACTCACTGACCACGCAGTCACAGTGTTAGTTGCTCTGATTTCAATTAACACGCATGTTTAACTTGCTGTGTCCAGCATCTTAAATTCTACAATGCAATGCGCGCATGCGCTAAACTGTCTGTTGTTGTTGTTGTTGTTATTGTTGTTGTTGAATCCAATGCCTAGTGGCTAGATGGTTAGTTGTTTAGTTGTTGTTGTTTAGTTGTTTCGCTGGCTCTGGATGATTAGCTTTGCTGACTGGCTGGTTGGATTATTTAGTTGCTATCTTTACTTGCCTTCGTCCATGATTCATGTTTAAACGATTGCATGTGGTGGCAACACTGTTTGTGATAATTAATTTCCATTCATGTGACAATTGTTGTATGTGTGTAGTCGTACTGTAAATGCAACGGTTGGTGTTGTAGTTTGCTGTTCTGAAAGAAAATATTCGATTATCACGAATGCAATTTATTCGATGGCAGTTTAAAAGAATTCAAAGGAGGCTTTGAATGATGCTTCCGCAAAATCGTGTTAGGCCGGGTTTTACAGCAAAACTTTTATCTGTCTTTGATCGATAATACTTACAATTTCAATATATTTGCTTTTAATTAAGGTTTATTCGGGGATCTTATGACCCATTAAGTTCTCCGGAAAATTTCATCTCACTTATTGAGTTCCATGCACAGTTCATGTGATTCTTTTGAATTTCTAGGTAATCAAATCACACAAAAACAGTTCCACATTAATGAGATAGCCCTCTCCTGAAAACTATAGCCCTCCTTCTTATCAAAAACACTTTCATAAATCGAACAGCCCGTACACTCAAATAAGCAATATCCACTAGGATTCTAATTGAAGTCCTGCCATGATAATAGCTATGAAGTCCACAGCAATGTCTCTCTAACTGGATATGAACCTTGCTAATAATCTATGGAGCCACTGTCTTGGCAGACGTAATAAATCTATAAACAGCACATATGGAGTTTAAAAAGATATAAGGACAGAAGTCGCCACAGTCTAGTAGGTAGTGCGTTGACTTATTAGACATAAGGGCAAGGTTCAAACCCCTGCGGAGGCTTTCTCTCAGCAGATGTCTGGCAAAAACTCTAAGAGTAAATGTGTCCTACCGCTTATGTGATAGACTGGGTAGTAATCTTGACCAATTATGTGTGAATGTATAGAGACAGTCAGTCCACTATACCTGGTAGGATAAAGCCGAACAAGCCTATAATACTTGATGGCCTAATGAATGGAGTGACTGACAAATTTCTAATTTAATGTCTCCGATGCAGAGCCAGTATACACTAAGATTATGGGAAATGTGTTGCAACAAAGTTTTGATAACAAAAGCTAATCCAGTGAGCAGGAAGCTTCATACTCAATTAAGAGAGAGAGATCATTTTGTGGCATTGACTTAAGAACGGCTATTGCAACAGTAATGAAATTCTTGGTTTCAGGATGAAAGTATTTGATAGAACTGGGCTTAATTGCAACAGTCAATGGAAACTTCTTGCCTATTCAGCGATGAACAGTCCCTTTGAAGCAGAAAGTCTATTTGCCATTACGGCAAACGATCGTGCTCTCAATCTCAGTCATGGAGAAAGAAGATACAAAGGAACATAGAAGCGATAAGGCAGAGACGCAGATCCGTTATCTGAGCATTCAAATCTTTTGAAGTTCAGCCTATCGCCCGATAGTATCAGGACTGCTTTAGAAGATTGAATCTCATGCCCGCTCTAGGGAAATAGGGTTACTGGCTGTTGCGGTCCATAGTTAGGTGAGATGAAATTTCCAGTGCAATTAAACGGCTTGACTAGTTTTCTTGAGAAGGCGAGGATAGCGCTTTACTTTATTACATTGGTGAAAGGGTCCTTATCTTTCTCGGTTTTTAAAAAAGGGAAATAATATGAAAGAGGCGCACTTAGCGAAGCGAAGCTAAAGAGAAGAGGAGAGAGAGAGACGACAGAGAGACGAGAGAGGATATGTGCTCAAAGCCAAATCGTTTGATGGAAGTTGCCATAGAATTGGACATGTGGCCTCGGTGCAAACCCCATGGTAGATACTTCCTATAAAATGAAATACGAAAAAATATGTACTCGGTGACTTCCCCACAGAAGATTTCTGGCAAGAACTATCAGAGTAAATAAAACTGGCATGTCCGAACGACATTTTAAATTGTAGGTCCGGCCACTTATGTATAAAATTAACACACACAATGTAAGTGGTGTGTCAACTAGTTTCGTTATGCTGACTAAAGGATTGTATTATGTGTGTATGTATGCATTTGACTATCAAAGAGTAGTAATCGGTTATTTTACTCTAAAAAACACTCATTCAGAAGAGGATCTTTTCGAACCCAACATGTAGATTCAGTGATTACAACAAGTAACCATCAAACCAAACAAATCATTATTATTCGATTACCAAAATCTGCTTCACAGAGCCTATAACTTATTCATGTGTGCAGCTGTATGTATGGAAATGCAGTAAAATCTTCTAATCATGTGTTCATTTCTAAACACACTCTGGGTTATTTAGTGTTTCCAGCATAATCTAAAAGGAAAAAAAAAAGAAAAACGAAAACCGAAATGAAATGAAAGCAAAAAAAATGGTTAAAAAAAATGTTTATTTATGATAGTGGTCACACAGTATGTAATATGGAACGACGATATATGGCATAAGCATTTGTAAAAGCACTATTTGAATCGAATATGGGTTTTGAGGTAATGAGGATAGAAAAAATGGAAAATTTTTTTCAAATACAAATAAATTTAATTTCAACTTTTTTTTTCTTTATTTAAATAAATCTCTACAAAATTTCTTTTTCAAAAAAAAAAAAAAAAAAAAAAATGTGAGACTTTCTATACGAATTTTGGAAGTTTTCTCTGCTGAAATTTTGTTCAGCCTGCTCTGGTGTTATTAATTCAAAAGCAGGTTGCTTTTATGGTAAATGAACTTAAAGCTGAAAAGAAAAAATAGTTCAATGTCTCATTCATGATTTATTGTCTGCTTTGAAGTCTACTTGATTTTGGCATGCAGTTTAAGGCAAAGAACAAACACAGTTATTTGTAAGAACTCGTGTATGTTTTGATCATCAAAGTTCAATGCACATTTCAGGTGTTTTCATTCAAAGTTTTTTCTTCGTTTTCGTTTTTGGCAAATTAAAAATGCCATACTTTCCAGAATGTCTGGCTTTAAATCTTGCAATATTTAACAGTTCTCGGGAATTATAAAGAAATTTTGTGTTTTTTTTTAAATAAATTCCTTTGAAAGTGCTCAAATAATAATTTATTCTTTGAGATTTCAAGAAACTCAATTTAATAATCAAAGAAAATCTTATTGAATAAAGTTCAATGGTCAGTAGATTTTTTCCAACGAAAAGCAGCAATAGGAAGTATTTATGGTGAATGTATGTGTTTTAAAGTTAGTTTTAATCAGCGTTAATTTTTTTTCTCATTTAGTCTAGGAAATCAGACATCCCTCGTATACGAGTATAATTATAATATTCTAGCTTTCTTTCTATTATTGTATGAGTGAAAGTGAAAAGAGTGTGTGTAAAAAAAAACGAATTAGAATTAGAAAATCTTTCTTCAAATGCTTCCACCGCAATTGCAAATTTTTGTTTTAGCGCACTCAAGTAAACTACTGAACTGTTGTATAACCACGAGAGCCGCACATTCAATTGCTTAAGAACAGATGATCACGTTACAAAACACAAAATTTATTTCTATTTATGCAGTGAAACACTAACAGCAAATGTACAGAAATAACGTCAAATCGTAACTGCATCTGTTCTTAAGAACCGTTCACATTTTAAAAATATTCCGAAAAGAAAAAATGTTTCGTAGTTTTTGCAACATCAAATGAAAGTGAAAGTACGGGAATGTACATTGGTTTTCGACGTTTGTCATACGTGCTACCTTAACTATTGTTAGGAACTATTTTGTTTAGAAACTCATGTTAGGTGTGAACCTCTTGCAATATCAAAGCTAAGAAAGAAGACTTTAGTTTATCTGACGGACAGATAATCAAATTCTAAGACTGACTACTTCTACTACTTCCTTAGCTTTAATGGTAAAAGCAGAGTAGCTATTAATCTGGCTAGGTACACAAAATAGTATTCGCATCATTGCAGACTGTAAGACAGATACAGTCTTACATTACATATTACCATGAAACTGGCCCAGATTTATGGATACCAACCTACATACATACATAATTGGAAATTACAACCCTTCAGTCAGAATTATGGTTTAGCTTCTCACACTAGTTAAATTGTGTGTGTTAATTTTATACAAGAGTGCCGCCCTACAGTTTAAAGTCGACTCCGAGCGACCCGATTGTTTTTTAAAAGCATTTTCATGGCAAATTTATTTTACTCTCCAGAGTTTTTACCCAGAAAACTGCTGAGAGGGAGTCGCCGAAGTAATATTTTTTCCATATTTCGGTTTTTGATGTTTGACCAGGGATTCGACCCTGGACTTCGTCTAATAAGCTCACACACTACCACTAGAACTACGGCGAAACCTAGTCCAGAGATAGTTACAAACATATGCCCGCTTATCATACGGCTTCAATTGATTGATATATAAGTCGTCCTGGCTCAGATAGAGTTGAATAAAACTATAAAACGGACAATGAAAGCCTGTCTTACAGTGCAGTTTTAAGCCGGTGGGTATGGCAGTGTTGACTTAGGTGACTTTGCTAGAATAATGCAAGACAATTCTGATATGAGAACTTGGGCCGAATCAGTAAATTTCTATGATTTTTGCAAGTGGTTCTTAACGAGACGAGAGTCATAAGAGTGAAGAGAATAAACTTAGGAGCTACATAGCGCTGTTAACAGAAGGACCACTCACTTCCCTATACGGGATGGATCGAAGCGACATAGCATGATAGGACTGAAAGTATTGAATTTCAGTCAGTTGAGAGGAAGTCGCCGAAGAAATATTTTTCATATTTCGTTTTTGATGTCTACTGGGATTCGTACCCTGGCCCTTCGGCTAATAGCCAACCACACTACCTACTAGATTACGACGACCACAACCCATGAGAAGTCGCATATATTTATCAAGACTAAATCAACGCAATTTCAAACTTTGACAGGGAGTAGGCGGTTAGAATGCCATGCAAGAACTTGAATAGTTAAGTATCTTAATCAATAGCAGGAGATAATATAAATAAAAATATGATGGATGCAAGCCTTATTAGAAATTCCTCGGTAAGCAGAAGAGCATATGATCTGGAGAGTAAGGGGAGCTTTCAGCCGCAGAGATGACCATCCGGAACTAGACTTGTATTATATTATATTTAGAATAGCTTAGCAAGCTGAATCAGCTAGGCAGGATAAATAGGTTCAAACTTTGCTGAAGCTCAGACCATGTAGAAACTCCCGGCAATGAAGAAGAAAATCGCTGAGAGCATTACTACCGTTCTGCGAAGTGGGAAGAGATCTTTGGAAGGCTATACTATACGGAGAATAAAGGAGCGGCGAAAACTCTTCTCAAGATACATGGATTTGACGCAATGTGAACTTATGTTGGGTAAGTAGAGAGGTAAGATATTTGAGTCATGCATTGACCTTTTGATTGGAAACTATAGACCCAAAGGACTTTTGTATAGAATAGTGAAAGCCTGAATATAGATTGCCTATAAGCAAATTCTGTAATATGGAGAATGATTCATTAGAATACATACTTCAAACTTGTGCAGTGTAAATGTATATCAAAGGAAAATACTGGCGTTTTAAGTACAGAGTGGAAGTTGTTCTTACTGACACCGAACAATATCGTGAAGTTTGTCTGAATAACAGAATATAAAGAGACATGGTATGCCCGAAACATATTGCTAACGATAGAGCGGATCATTTGGTCGAAGTACTATGACATTTCCAAATGGCAGTAAACATAATAGTAATATGAACACTCCAGATGTATTATAGCACTGCTAATTTAACCCTTTAATAGACCACATAAGATAATTGATTTTGACCAGAGTTCTCCAGGAGCTGCTTGTTTCTGATAACTTGACATTTCTATGTTGATTAACACCCTAGAAAATTGATGTCCAGTTTCCTCAAGTTACAAATACTTTTTCTAACTGAACATACCTTCGTTATTGAATGCCATGCAATGCATTTCCAATGTACCTTTCACTAGGCCTACAGTAATGAATAAATAATGAATTCCATGGGATATTTTAAGGAATTCTAACGATTATTTAACATTCGTCATGTCTTTTCAAAACACAAACTTAAATTCGATTTCGAAAGTATGGTATATGGTATCTGGTATCTGGTATCTGGTATCTGATACTCTGTAAAGGTTATGTAAGTTATTTTGCATAAATGTGATGGATGGATGGATATGATTTTTTGAAATTCAGATTTCAGATTTAAATTTCTAACAGCGATTTGACCGTTATTGGACCATAAAAACACATTCATTTTGAAACTATGGACAGCATTAAATGAAATGAAAAACAAAAATTCATTAAATTCCGTTTTCTGTCGTAAGTTTTTTTTTTCGTTTTTGAAGAAATTACTTTCGAAAAATAAAAAAGAATTTTTTTCTTCACTTTTTTCTTTCAGAAAATTACATTCTTTTTTTTATAAATATAAAATAGGAAATGGATACAAAAGAAAGCAAAAAGAAAGAAGATAAAGAAATTATACAATGGATTCCATATGCGTTGAGTGCATTATGGTGGCTAGAGAAGATGTTTTTTTTTAATCTATTTTTCCTTTTTTTTCTTTTGTTGTTTTGGTAGCGTAGTTTTAAGCACTTTCATTTGCAATACAAGACATGCTGTAATTTACATGATCGATAAAGAGCAATCAACCATATGCAGCGTCAGCAGACAGACATCGAAATTGATTACGTAGACAATGGTTTACGGGGACTGAGATGACTGGCGGATACCTCACCAATATTTGATGACGTTGTACGGTCATTAAACTTTTTCTTTGGAAATGGTTTTAGAATTTTATAAGAAATTTTCCTCTTTTTTTGTTTTTCCATGCTAAAGATTATGGTAATTGTTTTACAATTTTCCTTAATTATGAATATATTCATTATTGCATACACAAATTCAAATTCTAATATTATATTCCATACAGTCTATGCGGATGTTAGTCCAGCTATAGAGAGATTAAAATGTTTTGAAATGTTTTTGCTCAGATCATATAAGTTTTTGTATAATTTGCTGGTAGCGAATGGGTTCAAATTGTTATTGTACTTTTGCTTTATCTGCTGTGATATGAAAGCTTGAATTTTTGCTACTACAGTAGGCTAAATTAGAGTGACCGTATGGTAAAATAATTAAAAATTAATATAATGAGACTGTTGTATTATAAAAGAGAAAAGATAACGATGGAGGAAGCTGTTATCAACAGGATTTATCAGCTGCGGCATTCTCCAATGAATTTCTTAGTAGTTTAGACTTCCCAAGGCCTTAGCTATGGTTCTCATTACAATTTCTTTAGTAAACAATACGCTATCAACCACAGGATTTATCAGCCACATTGTTCTACAAAGGTTGTCTTATAAGAATAGCCTGTCAAATTCCTTAACTTTAGTTTTTGGTACCAATTTATAACGAGGTTAAATTTAACAGGGTACCTAGCATCCTTTGGGGATAAGCTCTCAATGCTCAAAGCTCTCTCTACTAGACACTAGTCTGAAATGTAAAAAATTTTTTTCCTCCTACACAACCAATGGTCGCAATGAAGACATGGTAGTCTAGTAGGTAGTGCGTTGGCTTATTAGATGAGAGCCCGTAGTTCAATCTCTTGCTTCAGACATCACAAACAAAGGGAAAACATAAAAAAGTATTTCTTTCGAGCTATTCAGCTGTCTCCTGGTAGTGACAGTAGACCTCCTCGAAGTCTCCGTAGTCTAGATGTGGGCCCACGTTTCAAACTCTAGGTCAGACATCTCCAACAAAAATGAGTTATGAAACATTGCTTCTTCGGGAACTTTCTCCCAAAAGATTTCTGGCTAAAACTAGGAGAATAAATAAAATTGGCATGAAAGGTTTCCAAAAAATCTGTCGTTCGGAATCGAGTTTAAACAGTAGGCCCCGCCACTCATGTATAAAAATTAACACACACAATCCATAAGTAATGGGAGAAGCTGGATTGCAATCTTGACTGAAGAGCTGTAATGACTATTTGTGTATGTAATATTTCCATAGTATTTCTCAGTTGTCTTGTAGGTATATTGGCTTTCTTAAGCAACAGCCCGTGGCACAACTCCTTGGCTCAGACATTTCGAACGTAAGGGAATTTGAAAAATTCGACTGGAGAATTTTCAATAAGCAGTCCTCTACCAATAACTCGGATTCGGATTCTACATTAACATACATAACATAAGTGATGTAAGAAGCTAGGTTGCGAACCTAACTAAAGAGTTGTAATGACCATTTAAGTAAGTAAGTGAGAATCAATGACCAGTGATTACAATCGGCGTGACCATCAAGTTATTTGTCCAGAGCATCCATCTTGCGTAGCACCTTTTTCCTCCTCTTTCTCCGTAAGCCTAATAAAAATGCTTGCTTCCCTGAAATGCTTTCCTTATAAACTCTCAATGCCACTTTACGATTTAGGCATGCTTCCAGATATTTTACCCTCTCTTTTTGTGATATTATCTCACCTAGTAGTAGAATATTCCTCCATCTAGGAAGTTTTCTTGTAAACAATATTTCTGTGGTGATGCTCCTTTTTATCCTTTAAGGAGCTTTTGTGTATTAAAGTGAATGAAACAAAAATGTGATTCGAAATGTGATACATTTAGTGAATACATTCGATTGGCCTTGCATAGCTTGCTAGCCATTCAACTCTGTTACAGCTTTGTATTATAAAAAATGCATTCTTCCGTGTGATGCATTTTTACATTTCTTTCGTAATGTATTTAAATAAGATCGGCACACATTTTGAGTTATTATTGTGTTCTTTTTGTTATTTTTTTATTTAAAATCTGCAATTACTTTAAATTT
Source organism: Sarcophaga bullata (assembly GCA_005959815.1). NCBI lineage: Eukaryota > Metazoa > Arthropoda > Insecta > Diptera > Sarcophagidae > Sarcophaga > Sarcophaga bullata. The sequence continues at coordinate 9,732 of QOCX01006539.1, forward strand.
CAAGAATACTTATCCTTATTACTGTGCTTGCAATGAAGTGGAGCTAATAAGTGTTTAGTTTAATGACTTTCAATTTCTTATTAACTTTTCATACAATAATATCCAATATAAGGTTTACTTATAAGACAAAATGGGGGAAGTTTAGCTTTCTCTCTCTCCTCTTCTCTCTCTCTCTCTCTCTCTCTCTCTCTCTCTCTCTCTCTCTTAAGTCTTATTGAATGTAGGATGAGATCTTTAATTCGATTGCATCTTGTTAAATTTCAAAATCATTTGCTTTACGAGTGCTTCATAAAAATTCATGAAAGCAGCTGAGTTTCAATAATGCAAATAGCAAGTAAAACAATTTGTTTAAAGGAATATTTAAACGTTTACTTACTTAAATCTCCAGGTAGATTAAAATCTTGGATGATTTACATAAAGTCCCAGCAATTGAAATGACTGATTAAAATACTACAGCAAAGTATCTGAATTTATATTCTATAAATCGC
>QOCX01006541.1:0-11209 GCA_005959815.1 Sarcophaga bullata
AACTAAAGAAAATTTTCATTCTTATTCCAGGTTCATTTTGTTTTCATGACATACGGCTTTTCAATAAGGCCATTTAATGCCTTTGAAAATAATAGGTAAGCAAAAATTTATTAAAAGAAATAATATATTATGTGATGATAATTAAAGTAGACAAGCATATATCTAAATTATTTGTGTTGATTACTTTCGTCTGATTATAAATGTAATGAAAATATTTATTTTTACTTCAACGAATATCTAACACGTGCTTTTTGTAATTTTTCAGCATATGGGTTAAATCCGCTATTGGCATCAATGCTGTTTCAATTCTAAAACATTTCAGTGTTGCCAGATCTTAGGCAAAGGTGTGTATAAAATGTCTTTTTCTATTATTGAAGTCGAAAGTTTTCTTTTGAAAACATTTCTTTAAATTTCGTAATAATAAATATATATTTTATTTTATTATTTTCGATATTCAATTTGTTTATTAAATGGCGATGATGAGTTTTAGTTATCCTGTCATAAAGACAAGCTTGATGATACCAACAAGCTGAAAACCAATTTAATAAATAATTGTTTTATTAAAACCTGCAAAACGTGTATGCCAAAAACAAAACTAATAACAGATTTTCCTATATTTACAGGCAAGGATGGATTTCCCCCCCCCATGTTCCCGTTGCTTACTTTGATTAAAAATATGTATAATAATATTTTTTGAAATAAAAAAGTTAATAAACTCCTATTCTTTAATTTTTTGTAAAAACCTAATTATCGTTAGAAATAAAAAGGATTTTGATTTGACAATTTCCTGAATTTATGTTCTCTGTATTTCACATAGAACTCAGCATTAAAGTCAACAAAGTGAAGGCTTGTATGTCAATATATTCAGTGAAACTCAAACGTGAATATTTCAAAAACAAAATAGTAAACTAACCTAGGTGTGTGGGGGGTTTGAAACATTTAAAGGAATAGCAATTATAAGATGCAAAGGCGATTTTTTATCATTATCTCAAATATGAAAGCAAAATTGATCAGCTCTCCTTCAGGGGATAATATACTGGGTCTATGGCGTATAGGAACCGAACTCCAATTGCGTTGCCAGTAGGCCAACAATGGGTAGTTGCCAATAAAAAATCTTCTGGTGACATTTTGGAATGTTTGCCGTCGCGTTACCATTTCCTTTGCCTCTCAATCGAGCCATAAATTGCTTGTTGTAGAAACTGCAACTTCTAAAAGTGTAATAAACAGATTAGTGCGGCAAACAGATTATTGCTAAAGGGCTGCAGGAATTAATCTGCCTCGCCTGTTGTCAACTACCGGTCTACTGGGTGTACTACAGAGGTTTGAAATTAGTATTGAAAAATAATTGAAAACACCGCGAACTTACTGGGCCACCCTCGTAACCTTAAAATTATTTTCCTTGTTACCCATCTCCAATATTTTTCACCAATGCTTATTTCATTTCAATTCCATTTCATTCTATAGAACTGCCGGCACTATTGTGAATAATTAGAATTGCATTTATAAGAAAGTAGTTTCAAATTTCCCCAAACATTCATTGGAAATAAGAAAAGGAACTGATTTAATTTATATATTAATCTTATTGAATTATGTTTTCATATACTTTACCGGACGGTGGTCTCCGTACCAACACATACATAACACCAGAGGGTAAAATAAAATTTGATCCACCTGTGTTCGAACAACGCTATACAACGGCCATACGTATTGTTAATGACCGGCGATGGAAACAGTCAATGAAGAAGGTATAAAAGCACACGAAAAGTTCTCTGTATGGTTTAAAATAAGAGTTTTTAATAGATTGTAGATTTCGGTTGTGCGGAATTAAGGCTGTTGCCACTGTTAAGACGCATACCTGGCGTTGAACATATACTGGAGGTAAGTGATTGAAACAAAATGCATTTTAAAAGAATTGGAAGAAAAATTATTTGTGGTCCATCTACGAAATGCACTTTGAAGGAATAAATAATTCATATAATCTTTAATGTTGGAAGAATTAGTCCCTACTAAATATTTGAGGACATATAAAAAGCTTGCAATTAAAAATAGGATTTGTTTGACTGCAAAAACATCTCCAAGTCTTCACCTCTTTTATTTATAATTAGAATTACAAAATTTTACCAAGGTTAATAATGTAACAGTAAATTTAATATATTTCCATACTTAAAACCATTATTATTTATTAGAAGACCCAAATTCATAGTCAATTTAGCAATCGACATTCGACTTTAGTGCCGAAATAAGATTATTGGATGATTTTAATGTGTTTAATGTTTGGCGAAATTTTTAAAGATGCTGGATTAGAAACTATCTATCTTTTCTATGGCTTGTGTTTTCCTGAAGTCTTACCATCCTATGTTGTTTCAGGAAAATGTACGAAAATGTCTATCTTTTCTATGATTTGTTTCTTCCTTCAGCCTTATTACTCAAATTTACATTTTTGACCTTCCGTTGGTTGGAGGCTTAAGGTTTCCGGAGCTGTGTAAATCTTTGCTTTTAGATTTCAGTATCCGGAACCTTTCCAATTGCCACTATATCTTGGTTCAACGGTTTTCACGAATGGGAGTACGGATACTTTGATTTTTTATGCGCTGCTCAGACTGAATCTTTGTTATGAGGGTGTTAAAATTGTTATTTCGTAAGTCTTGACAGTAAGAACACCATTCGGAGCCAAATTTAAGATCATTCTGAACTGAGTTAGGGAATGCAGTGATATCTCTGAAAATGAGTGCGTGTGAACCCTTGTGAAAGATTGGGTTCTCACTCGATTTATAATAGGGTTGTTAGTTCTAACCTAATCTGGTCCCTTTATAAACTTATAGGTCGAGAAGGCTGAAGCTCTGGTAAGACAGACTGAGGTGTAGCGTAGAAAAGTGCCTCTGGCCAACTATTGACAGTGGTAGAACTCGCTGCTGGGGCTGAGTAAACCCAACTTGACACTGGTCAGAAGGTTCCTTAAGCATATCTTGATATTAGGTCGCTGTTGGAGATCTGGAATGAATTTCTGTAGTGAAGGTCGTTATGGCATCTCGCCTGGCTAAAGAGTACGCGTACATCCACTCGTAGTTATCCGTCAGTTTTGTATTCTGTTTCTTTATTTTCACTATTTCTATTCGGATTACTCTACTTCCCGTCTTGACGAACACACTGATTTCCAAGACCTCTTTAGGTGATTTTGTATTTGCTACTTTGACTATGCACGTCCTCAAACCTTTACAAATTTAAGAAAGATCTTTCACCTCCACATGCATATTCTCATGTTTAAATACTTAAGTAGTCTTTGCTACTTGCTAATAAGTATAGATTTTACATAAAACAAATAATAATAATTAAGTGCAATCACGGTTTCTTTGTTTTTCACATTTTTGTTTATTTGATTCTGTTGATTCATTGTTGTATTTTTAATAGATTACGATTAATTTCTTATGGATATTAATATATATATATATAGATAACCTAAAATATTTCTTAAATGATTTTGTTTAAAAGATTTTCTATGTTTTTTTGTTGATTTTTACGATATTTTATAGTTTTGTTTTATTACTATTATTAAATAAGATAATTAATTCTACTTAAATTATATTTTATAAAAAAAAAAAATATGTAATAATAAAAATATAAACAAAAAAAATTAAAAAAATCAAGCTTTAGGTGACACAAATTAAAAAAAAATATGGTAGAGGGCGATAAAAAATAATTATAATAACTGTAACATAACTAACAATAATATTAAAACTTAGCAGAAATAATGATATAGGATCATATTTAATAATGGTTTTTGATAGGATGAATATAATATATTTAACAGTTTATTTGTTTTTAAACTAATTAGAGATGATTTTGAATTGAATTCAATATTTTTCATTTATAGTTTATAAAAAGAGTAGAAATGAAAATGAAATTCAATAATCACTTATTTAAAGTTACAAAATTTATTTTTCTTTCTCTTCTTTTTTATTTTTATGCCAATTGGTAAGCGATACTTATTGCTAATGATCACATTGTTAAGTGATGATTTCTCTCATTGTGTTGTTTTTTAAGTAATCGTCTTATATCTCTCTCACGCTCAACCTCTTTTTATGTCTTTATTCTTAACTAATTAACTTCCTACCTATTTTTTTATATTTGTCAGATAGATTACGGCCGCATCTGCCTTGTCTGTTAAGTGTCACTAGCTCTCGTGAGTCGTATGCCGTCAGCGTGAATGATCAATTTTTTGTAGTCTCTCTCGCGAATGAGAAGGACGTTAGTTGTTCAATGCATTTAATTTTATATGATCTGGAGGATTTGTTTTAACTATTCATAGGTTTGTTTAATACTTTTTTCATAAATTTTTTTCATGTGGCTTATAATTCCTTATAACGAAATATTTTCATCAAAATTTTGTTCATTTTACATTTATGTGTGTGTGTGTGCCTGACTGTCTGCTTGTATGCATTACTGTAAATGTATGCAACTTACATTTGTTTTTCATTTAGCATAAACTAATTTAAAATTCTTAAAAACTGAAATTCAATGACTTCATATTAAGAAATAAAAAAAAATTTTAGATTACCACCTATAAGTGTTGTTTACTTCACATAAAATAATCACTTTTTATAGTTGCGTGAATGCATTGCTTCTGTGTTATTAAATTTCCATAATAAACCTTTAACATCTGGACTAAAATTTGAATTGGAATCATCTTCGTGTAGACTTTCGGCTGTTGTTAAATCAGTCTTTAAAAGGCATCGTCTTGTACGACGTTCCCGTTTAGTGCCTATCGTAGAACTTTGCTGTTGCTGGTGTTCAATCTCACCGGCAGCTGCACTGTCGACGATGAAGAGATGACGACTGTTCGCGCTGGAGTTTTCGTAGTACTGCCTACGCTTTATAGTTCTGACTTTGTCGTCTTCTCGTTTTAGACTCTCGATACGGTGAACGATAATGCAATCTCTTTTTAACTTTAGACTCCCCTTTTTGCCTCTGGCTTCGCTTACCTATAGGCGGTAACTAAATACGAGTGTGTTATTGCTCACCATGCTGACGTCATCGTTCGGTGTTTTAATATCTAAGTTTGTCTTGAAGCAGGAAGTTTACCTCGTATTAATGTCTACCGTTTGCCTATTGTCTTGTTTGTCGTTGAGGCTGCTTGCCTTTGCGTTTGGTATAATGGTCGGCATGTTTCTGTAGCAATCCTGTTCCGTCGCCACTTTGGTCCCGTTAATAAATCAACCGTCACTGTTCACGCAATCCTCGGTCCTACGTCCTTCATCGGTAATTCTGTCCATTCGCCTCCCGCGTTGTATGTCTGTTTTCTCATTATCCCCACCATTCACGAAACCCAAAAAAAAAAAAAAAAAAAAAAAAAAAAAAAAAAAAAAAAAAAAAAAAAAAAAAAAAAAAAAAAAAAAAAAAAACGTCTATTTCCATATTCGTCTCTAATAAATTTAAATGATTATTTAATAAGATTATGATTGTCATACCATAATAAAACGATTAACTTACACTTCATTCCATTCCTTTTGTGATGCTTTTGTTAGTAAGCTTTTCTAAGTTCCAAAGTTTGCAGCCCCCAATAGTCCGATAGCTGAACCGTCCCTAACAGCGGCGAGCATCTTACTCCCGTATAGCATTTGTTTTGGTTTGCCCTGGTATCGCCTTAACACATGTTGTTGTAACATCAACTTCAATTCCTCTTCACCGATTCCAATATCTTTTCCTGCTCCCCGTCCCTCCATTCGCTATTTGGTCGGAAGTCTTGCGACTAGTCATACTCTCCGTCCTGAGGACACTTCTTCCTTTTGCGGAGCTCCTATCTCCCGCCGCACGCATCTCCTACCGTAGAACGCTAAACTCTTGTCTGGCGCGCCGAGACACGATCCTCGAGGCCCTCCGGATACTGTCGCCTTCCTCGGAAAATCGCGTCTGCCCTCACCAGACATACCTTTCGCATAATACGTCCCCTCGCCGATCGCGCACCTACTCCACCACCCCCCTGGGCACACGCCGCCTTACATCTGTTCACGCTGTGCATTCCAACCACGAAGCTCATACTTCTTCATTTTCGATCTCGTTCTTCCTCTGCACCACGCCCACAGCACGCTTCCGCCCTGTTCCCTCGTGCCAGTCTTTGCTCTGGCTAACACTCCATATCTGCACTAGACACGAACATAACGCCCATTCATGAGTACAAACTACACAGAAACGAGGCGGAGAGGTACGACGAACGAGACCACGAAAAACCAACATTCACCTCCGGCCCACTTACTCAGAATATTACACAAAAAGCCATCCCAAACATCACTCCCCAGGGGGGGGCATACACACCAAACAACCAACAACATACATATACAATAAAGACAACACACACATACCAATAACAAGGTAAGCAACCAGCCCTGTCGACCCAGAAAAGCAGGTTACCTCCCCCACCCGCCAAGACACTTCACCTATCACTCACGTTCGAGATGCGGCGCCCATCATGCAAGCATCGCGCAACGAAGTTAATATTCCAAGTCGTAACCGACCTCAATTGGGCCTCCTCCGCTGATCCATAACAAAGGCGACGATGAACGCCAGTTATCAATGAATTCCTTCGCGAAGCGCTCAATCCATTAATCCCCTGACCTTAGAATAATACGTTCTCCATTTTATTCTCAAACCCCCCATTCTTCTGGTTCACTTTGTGGTGTGCGTAGACGTATTCTTCCAAATCTTTCCCGCGTCTCCCAATTTCTTTTATTACCCGTCCTCTCCCACATTCACCGAGAAACTTTATGACTACGGTTTATACTATCTGATTCCTAAAAGTTTTCCTCCCGACGCCTCTGTTTACAACGCCGCGCGAATCCATGGATGTCTCACAGTAACCCGACTTTTTAGTCCGAATCACCTCTGAATCGCCTGCGAACGTGATAATACCTCCGGAGGCGCGCGCGCGCATCCAAAATTCTTCGGCGAATCTCATCATCCGAACTGTTGGCGCACATGCAACTCACCTATCCTGCAGCTGAGTCTCACCCTACTTTTCCGTGCATTGCTTGACTTTTCACTGAGCAAGCACCGATCCCGCATGGGTGAAGAAACTGCCAAAACTGAGGCTTGATCGCGCTTTAGTAGACGCCCAAATAACTGGCCGATTTCAGCAACTTCTCAGCTCGTATACCCTCCGGACATCGGCTTCCTCTCTAAACGACGCACATCGACTTCCGACCCGGACTTCCTGAACCACTCTGGCGTCACCTCCGTAGCACACAGGTACGCCGCTGCTTCCTCCTTCTCTTCACTCAACCTCTGGCGCGTTTACTCTTCTATCCTTACCCACAGGAGTACTGCCCCGCCATACGCCATCCCACCTGCTACTTACTGTTCGTCCCACCTCACTTCAGCGCGGCGGGGGGGGCGGGGGCGCGGGGGGCGCGGCGGGCGTGGCGGGCCGCGGGGGGGCGGCGCGGGGGGGGGCGGGGGCGGCGGGGCGGCGGAATGGGCGCGCCACTCCATCAAAATCTCTCAATCCTCCTTCGTCCTCTTCGCTGGAGACTTCCTCTTCCCTCCTTCGTAACCACGATCCGAGCTGTCTTCTCTGCTCGTACATCTTCTGCGCTTAACCCACCAAATCTTATCACGCCCCCTCTCCGCTCTCTCTTGCGTCGCTTCTGCCCCTTCGTTCCCGAACCTGGTACCCCACTACCTCCGGCTCTCTAGTCTGCTTGTTTTCTCATAGTGTCACATCATTTTTGTAGACGGCTTTCTACACATGTTTACCGCAGCACTACAATACTCTCGGATACCATCGCCAACGGCGCTCCACTTCTTAACGAAACTATTTTGTTTCCGTTGAGTTACCAATCACTTTACACTTCTGATATCATAAGATTCTAGCCCTGACACATTGTCGACAGTACGCTTGTCATGACATTTTTAACACCATTTTATACATCCTGTATGCGCCACATGTTAAAACGATTTCCTGATCGCGACACCGACCATTTTTTAATTATGACATGTAAACCTCTCCGATCAACCACGCTGTCAATACCCAACAAAACGATATCGCGGCATTGCCACCAATAATGTGAACCGCACGCCTTCACTAATAATCCGCCAATGCAAGGTGGCTCTTTTACGACAACCATTATTCGCCACAGCCACTCGCTCTGGCAGCACATCCCCATCACCTCACCCGGCCCTCACGTACGTCCGCCTCCTTCCTCGCTTCTCTAGCTCGCGCTCACACAGGCCACTCACCACGCCGCAGCCACACACACACCGCCTCACACACACAACACAACTCTCTCTACTCACTCACCCCCACCTCTCCCCCCACACCTCATCCACCTTCCTCGCATCGCGCCTCGTCCAAACACCTACACACCCCCACTCCACCGACACCTCTCTCACCCACACACCTGTCCGACAAGCACACGCACACACTCGCACTCCCCCCTCCTTCCCCCCCTCTACGTCACACCCTCCCACCTACTCTAACCCCCCTCCAAAGGGATGCAGTAGATATACTTCTTATTTTTGAATACAATACGTATGGTACTAGCTACACTAAATTCTTATATCAGATTTAGCGGATATTTAGGAGACGTAATTTTCAATACGTACGATTTTTTTGGCCAGTGTGTCATTAAGACAATGTATCGGGGGGGAGCCCTCAACAAACTACCGTGGCACATTAGAAAGCGGCTGCGGCTCAATTTTAACAACGAATTTTGCATTTTCATTTGTAACCGGAATGCTAATGTTGTCAGATGCTAAAAATATTTCACCAAAATTGCCTTTGCCTGTAAAGATTAAAAAAATTAAATAAAAATTCTAAATTTATCATATTGATTAATTAGAAAAATGCCACAATGAATATTTGCAATTAATGAACACATTAACATAATAATGCGATTAAAATAAACCCATTGTTTAATAAAAAAAAATTTAATTTTTAACACTTACCAATGGGTCGACCTAAACGCCATGGCTTCTGTGTTAAATCACGTAAAACCGTACCATTGACGACAGACGGTCTCAGAGTGTAAACAGGTTTTGGTGATTCCGTTAATGGAGAATTATTATCGTTTTGTGTAAGGCTTATATTTAAGGAGTTATTTAGGAGTATGGAGGAATTATTGGCATGCTTACTTGAAGCATTGCGTGGTGTTAACAATGGAGGTCCATCGTTCGATGATGAATCTTCATCATCGTTTTCATGCCAATAATTATTATGGGAAGCAATATTCAAGCGTAGATTTTTACCATTCGTAATATTTGAATTACATTTTCTCTTACGTATGCTACGTTGCCCTGTAGTCACTGGTGTAACATGTTGACTATTATTGTGTGTTTCCACTATAATACGTTTACCCATTGTATACTATGCCTGTGCGTATGTTGAGTATGTTTTTCTTTATTCACTTTACTGGAATTTCGGTCTGTTTATTTGCCGTTTCTGTTTGTGTTAAAACATTTGAAGTTCTAATGAGTGCGCCGGTAACGAAAAAAGAAGGGTATGTCCTAATTTTTGTTCTAGTTTTTATAAGATTCAGTCTCTTTTTTATTAAACGATTTCATTTTAGTTTTGGTTGTATATTTTTTCTTTCTTTTTCTTTGTTTAGTAAAACAGGAACGTTGTAATTGTTAAAATGTTATAAATATTTATATTTTATTACATCTATTGAAATATTCCTTTTAAATTTAATTGAATTTGTTCACGACCTTTGTTTCAATCTTTCGCTCATTGCCGGAATGTTTTGCTTTCTCAAATGTATTGCTTGCTCTTTTCAGTTTAGCGTTTTTCAATTGATTGTTTTTTTTGATTTATGTTCTTACGCTGTTCAATTTATTTTATCTTTGTTTCTTATTTTCTTTATTTCTCTCTTCTAATTATTGTGATTTGTATTGTTTTTGTTTGGTGGTTTTTTTGTTGTTTTACTACTCTGGCTTGACATTAAAACATAATCAGCGTTGTCAGTTTTGTTGTTTTATGTACTTTTAATATTGTGAAGTTTTTTCTTTTTATAAAAAACTGATGGTTTTAAATTAGTAATCGCAGTTGTTGTTGTAGTTTTTTAAACGTCCATAAAGTTGTTTCGTGCAATTTTGGTTGGTTTAAAACATTATAAAAGGAAAAATAAAGAAAAGTTAGTTGTTAAGTAGTTACAATTCATGAATTTTTGTAAGACGGACACACATGTATACGTACTTAATACTCGTTCATATAGAGTAATATACAGACAGTGAATGATATAACATAATTGCCTGTTTAGCTATACTTTTAAACATAGGACTAAATAAATAATATTTTTACATTCTTAAATTGTTCATAAATACTATTAAATAAATATGTAGCGATATTTCCAACAATAGTTTTATCCAGAGCTGTGCTCCCGAGAATATCCAAAGTTCTAGAAATAAATGACCATACTCAACCACTTTTTTATGATTGGTTTTTATTCATATACCACAAGTAATGGCAAAATAACTTATAATTGTGCACTGTAATATGATTATTGCTTGAAATTCACGTAGTGCAATTCAATATTATTATTAATATTATTAACAAATGTGACATACTCTCAGAAAAAGCAAGTACGAAGCCTAAATATTTATAATTAACAATAATTACAAATATAGTTTCCTTCCCAAATTTGATATTAATAATATGCGAGCATTTGTATATACACGAAAATATACAATAGTCCTTTGAAGTCTCTACACAAAAGAAAAAAATTTAGCACATTTAAACATATGTATAACATCCCTTGAACGAACCCAATACATTGAACAATTTGACATTTAAACGTGCTTCAATTCCATTCATTCCATATAAACAATGTTCCCATTACACACAATACACAATATATGGCAACTCTGATTTTAAGAACAAAAAACATATGAAAGAAAATCGTTAAAGGAAATGTATGTAGGCAAAATATATATACATATATATATATATATATGCATATATATGTATATATATGCATGATGTAGTTCACATAAAATTAATAATTAATTTTTTTACAACTACGGTAGTATGTAGTTTGTAGTTTTTCGTTTCATTTTGTTAATATGTGCAACAAATTTGTTTTCTTAACAAGGAAATACATACATATACAATTTTCGTAGTAATTTAGAAACACTAGCAGACCTGTTATGATTGCCTTGAAAAAGTTAAAAATCCCAAAGAAAATATTTAGAAATACGTTTTCTTTTGAACGAAACGACACAT
>QOCX01006542.1:0-11208 GCA_005959815.1 Sarcophaga bullata
ACAAGCGCTCATCTATTGTTGCAAACAAACTTTTGCGCAACATTTTAACTTTGGCCCTCTTTTTTTGTTTTTTTCTTTAAACGAAACAACAGAGGAGTTCAAAATAACAGCTTATGGGTGCAAAAGTGCAAACGGAATTGATGGGGTAACAAACAATAAAAAGATTTAAAGCACCAGAGTGGTAGGTGTCTCAAAACGCAGAGGGGGAGAAGAAGGAAGATTTGGTTTTAAATTGACTGATATTGTTAGGTAAAGCCATGAAATATTTAAGGCTGGCTGTCCTTTAGCAAAAATAAAATCGGACTGCATTCAGTCACCTTGACTGGCTAGGCATAGAATAAGAGAAGCTAAGGGTACTGGAACTTGTAGAACCTTAACGATGATGAAATGAGACACCATTTAGTCACTATATCGTGCTAAAGAAAATCTTGAATATATTTTATATGTGACTCCAGAAAAAGTGCAACAAAGCTAGCTTACTGTGGGTCTACAAGTCTTCATAGCCTAGACAACAACCCCAATCAACTTTAAGAATAGAATGTGGCTTTCATTATAGGCATTTAAGTAGGTCTGAGGCCCTGATACTACTGAAAACTTTCTAACAGCGTCCTTGATCAGAAATAAGTTAAAAGTACCTAACTTTTCACGCCACTAATGTTATGAGTGTGAACCTACAGTTTAAAGTCGATTCCTAATGATAGATTTTTGAGAAACTTTTCATAAGAGTTTTATTTAGTCACGAGTAAATATTTTTTTATACTTCGGTTTTGGTGGAGATATCTGACCTGGGGTTTGAACCATGGCCTCACGTTTAATAAGTCAACACACTACCTACTAGACTACGGCGACTTCCGAATACGCAAACTACAACATAATTTTATTGGTCGACTGCTGATTTTTGCATCAAATATCCGTCCGCCAGAACATCCTTTTTTCATCTGGAAGATTTGCTAGAGCCAGTATAGCCTCTGGATGTTAATGCACTAAACACCGCCCATGCTGATGCGTTATAGGTCCATATATCCAATATGATTGGAAGAGGTTCTATAATATGTCACTGAAAATTATAATGTAATGGGCACAGGGACCATCAAAGCTATACAATAAAAGAATTACAATAACAAATCAACAAATCAATAAGTTCTAGGAATTGCCAAATCGAACATGAATGAAGTAAAAACTGTAATGAATAAATCTTGTTGGATTGTAATCCACGAATAAGCAGAAAATATTCGTTTTACAATAACAAATCAACAACAAATCAGTTCTAGAAGTTGCCAAATCGAACATAAATATTGTAAAAACTGTAATTCAAAAATCTTGTTTGATTGTAATTCTCGAATAAGCAAAAAATAATCGTTTTACAGTAACAAATCAACAATCAATGAGTTCTAGAAGTTGCCAAAACGAACATGAATGGATTAAAAAATGCAGTAAATAAATCTTGTTGGATTGTAATCCTCGAATAAGCAGAAAATATTTGTTTTACAATAACAAATCAACAAAATATCAGTTCTAGAAGTTGTCAAATCGAACAAGAATTATGTTAAAACTGTAAGGAATATATTTTGTTTGATTGTTTTACTCGAATGCAGAGTCGTTACAGTATGTAAGCCCCTTTTAAAGTCTATTTCACTTACGCTACTGCGTAGTTATCCTAAATATAACTTGCTTTATAAAACAACAATTTAAAATACTAACGTATTTATCTGTTGTTGTTTGTTCCTTTCTCTTCAACAGCATCTTGTTTAGTTGTTCTAGAAGAGTTTTAAAGCAAAACTTAACTCTTACAAATGTTTTCAGTTTTAAAGACTTTTTACAGCAGCAGAATTACAAAATTATGAACAAAGTGAGCAAAAATTTGTTCTTAAACAAAAGTTTTACTTTCATAGAGTATTTAAAAAAGAAAGAAGAAGAGAGAACTTACCCAAGGACACCACCAGCCAAGACTTCAGCCTGAGCCGAGAGTGTTTCTGCAATAGATTCATCGCTATAAATGCCAACTGGGCTGTTGTATTGCTTATTGACAATGCTCTTAACGTTGCCATCAACGCCATTGCCCTAGAAAAAAACAAAAACAAAAACAAAAAAAAAAGGACATGAGAATGAAAATAAAATCCTTGTGATAAATAAAAAATAAAATGAAATTGAATGAAATCTCTGCTGTAACACGACGTTATTTTTCATTATCCATCCTTCCTTTTTAGAGTTTAGGCAGCAAGAGGACTGTTTTAAAAGTTTATTACAGAATTATCCTGGGTTCTCTTTTGCCATCTTCTCCTTATGTTTGTAGATAAGTTTGTTAGTTTAACTTACGAAAAGGAGAACAGAAAAATAAGGTCATAAAATCTATTTTTCCCTTTCACAAAGGCCAATGATAAATGAAAAGAAATGTGAGGGTGGAGGAGAGGCAAACGTAATAATATTGCCCGAGAGCAATAAAGTAATCAACAATATGAAGTTATTAATATGATAGAATTATTATTTTATGTTTTATGTTTTCATTTTTTTCGTTCTTCTTTGTCTTTGTTTTCCTTTTTTTATTAAATTTTTTTTTTCAAAACTTTTCCTTTTTCTTTTATTGCATTTGAGAGAAATCTCTGTTTTGCCATAAAGGGATTTCGAAATTACATTCGAAAGTTTTTCTCTCTAATTGTTAGTGTTTAAGAGAGATTATGATAAAAGCTTGGATACCCGGAATAGAAATTCAACATACTCAATCCAAAGGAAAGTGCACAAAAAAATTTACAATAAAGCAAGAAGCCTCTTAACTCTCTGGATGCAAGGTAATCAAGAAAATGACCAGGCAGGCCAATTTTTTTGACTTAAAATAAGTTGAATAGGCTTATGCTCAGTTATTATTTACAAAACAGTATTCGTAAATTTTTTAGTGCGCTCTCCTTAACTACCATATGGCCATTTAAACAATTAAAGCAAAAGCCATAATATAAGCAACTAGTTAAAGTACTTAAGCTGCCATTTGTGAACTCAAATAGTTTTAAGCCAGCAGCTGGCCAACAGCAAAAGTGGCGTACAAGGGACATTATTTGAGCAGGAGATGGAGTTGCATAGGATACAGAGTCTGGCATTAGCCAGACTGGTATTGGCAGGCAAATGAGTACTTATCTTATAGAGCTGCTAGTTATAGTATTAGATTGAAAGTAGTAGTGAGGATCAGAACCATGGAGACTATAGTTAGGTTAATGGGGGGGCTAGCTTTTATACGAGATCCACTTGATGAGCATGATGACGTGAACAGAGCCAGTAAGCTCTATAATTTTGGAAAATGTTTTGTAACGAGACTAATAGGAGTGAAAGAAGCAATTTGGAGGCTACAGATTAATTGGTTTAAGACAGATAGTGCAACAGAAAAAAAGTTGTTCGTTCCCAGAGTGAAAATCACAGATACCTTCCAAACAGAGGTCTACGTAGGATATATTAAGAACGCAACAAAACAATAATATTTAAGTTATTCAAGCCCTCCTTGCGAATGAGGTTAATTTTAAAGTCTGTATTGTCTACGCAGGGGAAATAGTGTGGGCATTCAAGACGATACGTAAGCAAGAGTGCGATGAGCAGTTTAGAAGTGAATCGTCTACGCAGGGGAAATAGTATGGGCATTCAGGTCGATACGTAGGAAAGAGTGAAAAGAACAGTTTGGAAGTCAAGTGTACACTTTATGAAAAGGAAAATGAATGAGGTTCGCATAATTGCCTATAAGGCATCTGCCATACTGCTCCTATGGAGTTTAAACAGCTTTTTCGTGCGTCCTCGTTTTGTTAAGGTTTCTTTGATTAATGCTGAGACGGACCATTCAGCGTTAATGGAATCTAAGACAGCATTGTCAACAATATAAGCTTACAGGCTCAGTGTAGAGAATTTATTTAAATATTCGATGATTATAGTCGCCGTACGCTAGTAGGTGCTGTGTTGGCCTAGTAGACATGAGGATACTATTCAAACCAAAGGTCAGACATCACTAACAGGACGAGTTATGAGAAAATATTTCTTCGGTTTCCTCCTCTGACAGCAGATTTCCGGCAAAAACTCTGAGAGTAAATAAAAAAAAATTTCCCTGAAAAAGTTTCTCAAAAATCTTGCATTCGGAGTAGACTTTAAACTGCAGGTCCCACCACTCATGTATAGATTTAAAGCATACAACATAAGTAATGTGAAAAGCTAGGTTGTAAACCAGACTAAAGTGCTATAATGACCAATTACGTTCAATGTTTCGCTGCTGCACAGTTACCTAGAATATCCTGTTATAATATGAACATCATATGGTGACGTCATATATCTCTACGTGACATCATATATCTCTGACGTCATATATCTCTACGTGGAAGCCAGTGCTTTAACAGTTGCCTAACTATTACAAAGTAATTCCTCCGCTAGTAAAGGGAAGGAGTTAAGTGGTTCCTAATCAATTATTTTTCCTAAATAAATCTGCAAAAGGATAAAGGATTATAAAACTATTCTAAATGCAAAGTATTTAATAACTGGAAACAATTTATATTCATATGCTGTATAGTTTTGGTTTGAGTTTCTTTCCTTGGGTCCTTTAATAACAGAAATAATAGTCCTTTAAATAATCATTTATGTGTTGCCATACATTAAATATCTATCAGAATATCGAGTGTTCCTTTTGAACCCAAAGGGGAAAACTATACATATTTCATATGATGACACTTGGCCAAAGAAAAAACAACAACAACAACCAATGAATATAAATGTCTGTCAACTAAAGTCACATGCTAAGGCAATAGTCAGACATATAAATATGAATATTTTTCTGGGATTTCAATGATATCCTTTGGAAAAACAACCAGAGGGAAAACTAAATAGAAATGCCAAAGAAAAAAATGGAAGGAAAGGAAAGGAAAACTAAATCAAAACGAAATAAAATAAAATGATATCGAAAGAGGAAAAATTCTATCATTTGTCATGTAATTTTATAAAATGTCATAATCCAACGCTTATAACGGCAACGGGTAATGATGATGATGATGATGATGGATAATGATCTATGTTCACGAGCAGAGGATAAAAACGATAGTGCAGGGCAGGAAATAACACTTTTATTTACATAAAGCCTTAGGGTCTCTCTCTCTCTCTCTCTGTCTCTCTCCCTCTGGGTGCAAGTGTGCGAATAACTTTATTCACATAAAAATTAAAACCTTTTTAACCCCCCAACAACAAAAACAAAAAAAGTGCTACAGTAGAGCAGATTATTAACACTTTTTCGGTAGCCAAAGCTAATTTACATGATTATGTTTGCCAAAAGCCTAGACTAAAGCAACCTGAAAGGCAAAGGCAAAGTGTAAAGGATTAAAAGGCCAGTCGGCAAACAGAAACCGTCCAACCAACTAAACACTCAAAAGCTTATATTTTTTTGTGAAACCATCAAGGTAAAGCGGATTACTGTAATGAATATTGAGTTTGAGTTTGAGTTTGAGTTAAAAGGAATCCCGTTTGTTTGCTTCTTATTTAGATGCTGGAATAAGGTCATGAGCTATAAAATTTATAATTTTTAAAAAGGAAACGAGAGCCTGTTGTACTTACAAAAGGTTTGGCCGCATTATTATAGCCACAGCCGATATGTTGGGAATCTTGTTGTTGTGAGCCAAAGAAGTTTCGTCACTGTTGCAAATAAGGTGAGTTGGGTTGAGGCAAATGGCCAGTGGGTTTACATGTGGACGCCAGGTAGAACCCCTCTGTAAGAAGAAAGGGAGAAAGAATACAGAAATAAAGATTATTAAAATTGGTATTCTAATGCCACAATTAGTTTTATTTCATGCTCAAATAATTTTAATTTGAATTGTTTTTAATTCGAACTGAAAAATGTTAAACAAAAAGGATATAAAATAACGTTAAAAAATGTTTGAAGGATTACATCATAGTCCTTCGAAAAAAGGCAACATAATACGCCATCTTTGTGTGTAAGAAGTCTGATGTTATGACTGCCTGTAGTGCTATGGAATGGAAGTGTGCCATAATAGGCTCTGGCAGAAATAAGAGCCTTACGGCTTATATGTTAGCGACAAGTAGAGTTAGGCGGTGTATCCCGATCACATATTACGGCCGACAATCATACCTTCACCGTTTTCAATGAATTCAGTTATCATCGCTACACTATTACGAGCGAAATTGAGGTAGGTTTGGAGATCAATCGCAGCATCATCTTGCCAACAGATGCTATCATGGTCTTAATAGGGAATTGAGTAGCAGAAATCTTTCTCGTGGATCAAAACTAACACTCTACAAGTATCTCTCATTCTTCTCGTGCATGTATATGGCGGACAAACATGGACGCTAGAACGCATCGATAGAGCAAATATTTTAAGGGCTGCATGAGCCCCTTGACGATATGGACGATGGCTCGAGCAAGGCATCCAGATGGAGAAGAAATTTTTGGCAAACGGATATTTAATGCGCAAATCAACAGACGACGTCTAAAAATACGCTGTAGTCCGCATAGTCTGATGTCGCCGTAGGGTAATCAGGGCCTCTATGTGCGCTCAAGCGCTATTTTATTGAACAAAGCTGTTACCATTTTGACGTCGCCTACTAGACTAGTAGGTACTGTGTTGTCTTATTAGACGTGAGGCCTCAGTTCGTACTCCAGGTCAGACATCTCCAAAAAAGCGAAATAATGAAAAAATACTTTTTCAGCGGCGATTTCCCCTCAGCGGATTTCTTGTAAAAACTCTGAGAGTAAAGTAAAATTGCCATGGAAAGTTCCGCAAAAATCTGTCGTTCGGAGTCGACTTTAAACCGTACATCACGCCACTCATGTATAAAAATTAACAAACACAACAAAAGTACTATGAGAAGCTAAGTCGTAATCCTAACTCAAAGGTTGTAATGACCAATTAAATATGTATGTATGTATGTGTAGTCTGCGTAAGAAACCACAAATTGAGAATGCCTTGTAATCGATTGATGAGATCAATTGAAGATGTTTGCGTGGCTTAGGTGCCTGAAATGAAACTCTAATATAGACAGAGATCTCACAAACGTGTTGTTGAGGCCAATTATGGCGTTTGCGTAGCTTAGGCGTCAAGAAAGAAGCACGAAGATCCCACAAACATGTTGTTGAGGTCAATCATGGCGTTTGCGTGGCTTAAGGTATCAAGAAAGAAGCACTAATGTAGGGCAAGATCCCACAAACGTGTTGTTGAGTCCAAGCATGTAAGGAGGTAACTGGAAAACTTTAATTTTCGTGTGTAACTTGTACATCAAAGGAAGTGGACTGCAAGTTTAACCTCCAATTCCATTCAAAGCGAAATTATGAGGCCACAAAAAGGCATCCACATTTTCCCATTTGGTGCTCGTTTTTTCCTTGTTTTATGCCAATTTGATTAATCAAGATGTTCTAGATGAGCATGTCATTGATCTGTAACAGATTCTAGGATCATAGGGTTGCCATGTGTAGTTAACTAAAAAATATATACTCTATACTGTAGTATATAATTGGATTGATGTATTGAATCAAATGGTAAAGCTTTGTGCTCATTGAGATTGGGGGCGGGTCTGTAACCTAGTCACTCTATAATATTATCTGAACCGTCAAGAGCACTTCAATAGATTGTTTTGATGGAGAATGAAACTTTTTTCTTTATTTTTTTATCGAAAACAACTACAATGAAGGATTGCATGCTTTCTACTGTATTCGAATCTAGAACGCTTGGGGTGCCATGCCAAGTCTTTGTTACCAAGCATACGCAATTGATATTTGCTTAGATATAAAGGCTTGAAATGATAGCCATCCAGGATGAGTCTTTCTATTGGTACACTTGGCCGTACAGGCAGGTAATCTAATGGCTGATCGGTTAGCAAATATTGGCAAAGGATTGCCTAACACGGGCATGGAGCATTGCATTATAAATGTTCGTTCCACGCTTGAGTTTGACTACAGAGCCAATTGCTTTCTGGTTTCTAACCAAGTTATCCATTCATGTTCATACGACATGTTCATACCATTAGTTGGAGTAAGCAAACCCCTAGAATGCTTGGTTCGAACCTTAAGAAATTGGTCTACTAGTCAAGTACATGTATTCACTATTCTATCGAACTTACCTTTGAACAGTGATGACAAAGTTATTGCCAGAACGAACAACAATATCTTGGGCGTCTTTGTGGCGCAAATTGTAGACATCGACATCGTTAATCTTAATAACAGCATCACCGGGCATCAAACCAGCCTGTTCAGCTAAACTGCCACCATTGACCTGCAAATTAAAAAACAAAAAACCCAATTAATGAAATGAAAAACAATTCATAATTCAAAAATGACATTTTTTTCTCTAAATTTTTAAAATGATTCGCTTGCATATTTTGAACGCATATGGAGGAGAGTGCAGCACATGAGCTCTTTGTTTAACTGAGGGTTTTATTTTATTTTTTGGTTCTGTCTGCTACTGCTTTAAACAAACACGGGCATATTAAACAGTTTAAAAACGCAACACAACACAATCCGTTAACAACTCAATTACGCTTAAAATAAATCATGGTTTTAAAATTCTTTTTTTTATTCTCATTTGCCGGTTGGTTTAAAGACCCCAAAATAAGAAAAAAGACTACAACCCGAGGGTTTTTTCTAACAACAAATGCTAGAACGACTGGCATAATAAAACAATGGCCTCCTCAAATAAACGATTCAATAAGCATTTTAGCCGAAAATATGCATTAAAAAATATTCTTTTTTTCTTTCCTTTTGTTTCTTGCATCAACTCCTTCCATTGTCATATGCAGTCTGTACTTGATTTTTTTTTTGTTTTTGGCTTTGAAGCAGAAACTAAAACAAACCAATTGTGGTCTACCAGAGAGCTAAAGTTTAAGGATATTCGCTTGAAATGAAGGTATTAACCGGCATTAAATGAAGGCATGAATCCAAGGAAAATAAAAGTGCCTGCAAATGCGGCGGTAGTCTACCAGGTAGTGTGTTACTAGACGTAAGACCACAGTTCAAAACACAGATCAGTCAACTAGGACATAACTAAGCAAAATATGAAAAAAGTTTCTTTGGCAACTGCCTGTCAGCAGGCTATAAAAAAGTTTCCCAAAAATCTGTGCCTCGAGGTCGACTTTAAACTGTAGGTCCCGCCACTCATGTATCAAATTTAATACACACAACACAAGAAGTGTGAGAAACTAGGTTATAATCCTGACTGAACAGTTTAGGTCGAAATAGTGGCCGTAAAGACTATCTCTGTACGAATCCGCATTCAGAGCATATCGAGTGAAGTTATACGCATACAGCGTAGCAGTCATTGTAGCCCTAGGGAGTGTGTGCGTCACAACATGGCCTGTGCTTCTGGAGGAGTTAGCAACATATATTACAGTAATCTTCACATGGATTCCTAGACAAGAAGACATTAAAAGTTAAATTTTGTTTCCACAGCCGGGTACAACAACAAATTGAGAAACAAACCTAACTAGAGGCTATCATAGGAAGGTCAAAGCTGTTATATAGGGGCAATGGCCTTGGAAACCACAGGCTAGAAGGCTGGGAGTATCTTTCAACAGAAAATTCGAAAGAATTCATTGCTGATTTTGACATTCCTCTTCACAGACACAAACAAGCATTACCATAGGCTAAGAGAGGAATCTTAAAGCTGTTATAATAGGGCACTGGTCCCTGGAACCACCTGCTAGAAGGCTGGGAGTACTTTACTACGATTTCTATACAAATTGTATTGACTTAGGGGAAGAGAAGACCACAGAATACCTTCTCTGTCATTGGCCAGCACTTGGGAGCCTGGGATAAACGATTCTGGGGCTTCCAGAATTCATTGATAGAACGTATGCCACTAATTTCGCTTCCAACATCGTTATGTTGATACAACATAGAAATGTTGATACAACGTAGAAATGTTGATACAACATAGAGATGTTGATCCAACATGGAAATGTTGATATCACACAGAGATGTTGATACAACATAGAAATGTTGATACAACATCGAAATGTTGATACAACATAGAAATGTTGATACAACACCGAAATGTTGATACAACATATAAATGTTGATACAACACCGAAATGTTGATACAACATAGAAATGTTGATACAACATCCAAATGTTGATACAACGTAGGTATGTTGATACAAGAGATAAACATAGAAATGTTGATACAACATCGAAATGTTGATACAACATAGAAATGTTGATACAACACCGAAATGTTGATACAACATATAAATGTTGACACAACACAGAAATGTTGATACAACATAGAAATGCTGATACAACATAGAAATGTTGCTAATCTCTGAAGGCAAAAATTAATTTTGCTTCATAATAAATGGCCTATGATGCAATAGGTAAGTGGGAAGTGGCACCGCAACCAATACCAGACAACGTTTTAGTACCAGATAGAGTACATCTATGATTCCTGCTTTGTTTCTTATTTATTTCAGGATCTTATGGAGACAATGAAGACAACTTGGGAAAGATTGTGCTTTAGTTCCACGAATTTTATTATGGACCTCACTGGTATCAAGTAAATTGACTTCCTAACTTATCGTAACAGTGGTATTCAGTTCTCTGTGAATACCCCTATTGTTTTTCAAACAACAATCACAGACCAATATTAGATTTATGCATACATATGTATGTATATGCATCAGCAATAGGAAAAAAACACAATTTTTTGGTAAACAATAGTGGCAGTAGCAATAGCAGTGGCAAAGACAACTTCTACAACAACAACAACAACTAGAAAACAAGCAATAAAAATTGACTGTCAAGAGTTTACATACAGGTCCCACAAAACAAATTGTACAATCAAATGAATGAACAAACCGAACCAGCAGCGGCCTGTCAGCCAACTAGTCAAACAAGCAAACATACAAACATACATATGTACGTTGCTTGCAACAGCGGTGGTAAGGCAAACAAACAAACAAACAAACAATCAAATACACCCGTGTATACAATACAATGCCAAGCAACACATATTTCGTTCAAAGTCACAAAAGAATTTATTATTGCAACGTGGGGCAAAAATTATGAATCAAAACCAAAATGCAAATGCGCGCTACTGCCTCGGCTTCTCGGTCTATGCTACTGTGTGGATATTTGTTGTTGGCCGTGATTGCTGGCCATTGTATGATTGCCAATGATTTTGTTTTCGGGTTTTTTCTTTTTGTTACTATTTTTAAAACTTAATTTTCTTTCTTTCTTCACAAACTCACACTGTCTTC
>QOCX01006544.1:0-11204 GCA_005959815.1 Sarcophaga bullata
TAAACGATGAATTTGCTCCTTTGATATTCAAATTTTTATTTTGTTTTTAAAAATTCAAATTTTTGTTTTAAATTTTAATGACTTTCGTTTTGAAATTAAATTGAATTTTTCTGATGATCCGGTAGAATGCTGACTAGTCTGTAAGTGTGTAAATTGTGATTGATTTCAATTGGTATGTTGTGATTACAGTATAATTCATTGTAATTGTATTTTGGTACAGAAATAATAAATAAATCGTGACATTGTTTACTAAAATTTTTTTACAAAGCTTTTGTAATTACGAAAGGAATGTTTTACGAGAATAATATACCAGCATAATAAGACGAAATTTATATAAAAATTTCTGTAATTTTTTTTTATTTTTTAATTTTTATTTTTTAAATTTTAAACAGAACGAAAACTTATCTCACTCACAGGCAATAAATTCAAGATCAATATAATAACGATTATGAAAATGCTTTAAAACGATAAAGGCATTCATTCATGTGGTGTAGTGTATGTACATATGGAATATGGAATATTATTAGAATTTTTTTAACTTACCTGGTAAAAATTGATGTAAACACCTTTAATGTGTTTGTTTATTCAGTATTTATTTCCAATAAAGAAAAAAAAATCATATGCAGTTGAGATTTTTACTCTCTTTTTTTATCATTTAAAAATGTTGCATTTTTTGTTTTATCATTTGCAAATAAATTTATAATTTTATTTGTTTATTTGTTTATTTGTTTTTTGTTTTTACTTTTTTTTTGTACAATAAGAACTTATGGTATTTATGAATATTAGAGTTTGTTGTTCATATATTGCAGTAAATATATCTCATATCCTGTGGTTATATCAGTGCTTTTGCGGAACCTTAAATATTATTCTGTCCATGGGGAAAAGTGTAAATATTTTCTTTGTTTATTTAATTTTTTTCTGTTGTTGTTGTTGTTGTATTTTTTATTTTTTAATTCATATAGATTGTATTTAATATTTTTCTATATATACATACGTATATGTATACGTATGTATGTATGTGTATATAACAAGGAAAAAAGTTTTTTAAAAATTTTTCATTTTAAAATATATTTTTATTCACAAATTCAATTCAATTCTTTTATTTTTTTTTTATTTTTATTTTTATTTTTTTTTTTATGAATATTGTATTTCTATGTGTTTAAAAAATAGTAGAAATTTTTGTTTGTATTTGCACTCAAGTGGCACTGATCTCAATCCAAAACTTTCTGGAAAATGTTTTTTTTATTTGCCTTTTAAGTTCAAAAGCGAAATCGCTTTTTTTGTGCAGCTGACATCATTCGATTAGAATCAATCGAGAAAGAGCTGTATGTTACATTATTTTATTTCAATATTGATTTAAATTAAATTTCTTTTTAATTACTTTCAAATTTTTATCCGTTGATACGAACTTTACGCTTTCAGAGTATGTAACGTACTGGTTTGCCTAGTTTGTGGTCTAAAACATATTTAACCATTCTTCGCTGTCGACATCAGACCAAAATTATAAGAAAAGAAGAATAAACTTTTTTATAAAAGAAGTTTAAGCTACTGTTGTTACTGTCTCTGTCTCTGTCTCTGNNNCTCTGTCTCTGACTCTGACTCTGCCTGTGTTGTATTTTGATGTTGTAGCTGTTGTGTTGTTAAATTTTTTGTTGTTTTTGCTTGTCACCGTTGTTCTTCTGAGCTTCACTATCTTGGCCTCCATTCAAGCAATAATGAAAAAGCAAGAGCTATACCGCCAAATAGTCGGTAAGTTAGTCAGAAATTTAAGGTTATAGACTTTGAGCAGACATCAGAAAACCAGAAAGTGCATGATGTTTAAAAGCAGCTTTAGACATACATACATACATACATGCATAAACAAATTTACACACTCTCATACAGCCTGTAACCGCAAGACCAAGATCAGTGGCAGCAGCAGAAAAGAAATGTTTAAAATCAACATCAGCTGATATGTTGTTGCTGTTACGGTAACAAAATGTTTGAATAAAAGCTAGAGAAAGAGAGAGAGGCAAATAGCAATCGTAAAGACCATACCAAAGAGAACTTAGAAATACGGAGAGAAAGAGCGATTCAATACTTCTTCTAATGAAGAGATGTTTTGATGTTTTCTGTTTTGGTTTAAACATTTACTGAGTATAGTGAAAAAGACCGGCTTATTTTTCTTTAGCAAACAAAACTTCTTTGGCTTTTGTTAATTCGTTCTTCGGTTTTAGTTCAAACAGAGTTTGGGCTTAAAAATTGGTTGTAACAGGTTTGATTTGAGCTTACATTCGTAATTGAATATACAAACGATGCTTATGAAGAATGTTTTTATGATTCTCTTATCCATTCTTTGGATTTTTTTTATTGATTGTGGTATATCGTTGATCGACTCAAGTTTTTTCGTTTAAAGATTCTAGAAGAATTAATTAACTGGAAGACATTTACTTTCATACGATCTGTTATGAAAATAAAAGTTAATTTTTTAAATCGTTATCAATTTTCATTTATTGTTTTTGTTTTTTTTGAAAACTTTTACGGAGTTCTACCGACAACTTTTCAGAGAGAAGTAATGAGAAAATATGTATTTAACGATCTGTTGCACATTTCCTCAAATCGCAAAATATTCAATTTATTTGATAATAGAAATAAAATTAGAATCAAATGTTTATTATAAAAAAATATGGTAATTTTCTAATGTTATTGAGTTTTTCTCATTAAATTAAAATCGAATGTTATGCTAATGGAAAACTATAACAACTATAGCGAAACATCTTTAATTAATTAGAATACTAAAAAGTAAATCTTTTATTATTATTTTTTCAATCGATAACTTATTAAATGGATAATGGAGCGCATAGTATACTATATAATTTAGATGTATCTGATCTTTCAACAAGAATAATTAATTTCGGCCATCTTGTTGAAGATACATTTGTCATATTAGTTGATTAGATGGAGAATTCAACAACACCAATAAGTAAAAAAAAAAATTTTTATCAAAATGGATGTTCCGTTCTGGCTACCGTACTTATTACCAAATGTCATGGCATGGGGCTGCACCTGTAGCCATAAGTTGTAGACTGACCTAGGAGTTGAAGGTAGACGACAATAGACAACGACGTGTGTTCCATCAATAGGATAAGGAACAGTTGGCAGCTGATCTTCATTAAATTTTCATCGCTAAATCTTCTTCAGCGGTTAGGCCTATTTCTGGATGTGTAAGTGCGTGAACAATCAAAACTTAAGACGACACCGATCAACAATAGATCCATTTAGGCCGGAGATGCCATCGGTCAATGCCATCACTGTCAAAGGTGGGTACTATAGGTAAATAAAAATTTAAAATCAAATTTCTTCTGACGTGACCTGGTCATACAGCTTATGCCCTATTGAATGTTATGCGTGAGTGGAGATGATTTAAGTAACTGGTGAATGCGAATAAGATAACCCATTCAACCTGATTTATGCTCATTGTCATAAAAAGTGGGACATTTCGAATGAGCTCCACCCAGAGAAGCAGCGGTGGATATTTGAAGGGAGTTGTACTTCACCCACAACGCCATTATTACGGACCCAATATTAGATAAACGGGTGCATTACCGATAAAGAGGAAACTTTATTTTAAATTCAATTAAATTTTTTAGTATTTATTACGATTTATTATTACATACGTGCATATACACATAAACTACTAAATGTACCACCGTATGAACAAAATTTAAATAAGCCGGCAACGGACCAAATTCTGTTTATCGTCTGGATAAAAGGATAATTTCAAAAAAGAGCACATACTTACATACTTTTATACAACAATTTTCTTCCAACACTAACAAACCTCCCAGGTAACATTCTTCATCACGCTAAATGGTGCCAAAAATGACTCCATCAAATGCAGTCACTAATTTTATTTCATTCGGATTGAAGTTACGGTCCATAAAGTATTTAAGAAATGTTTGTAAAATTTCGGATGTCACGTGATTTGAGTATAGGGTCATTCGTGTATGAGCATAATATTATTAAGCGACCATTCTATATATTACCTTCAATCAAGTGCATTAACAACTTCCATTTAATTCGGCCGCTTATTCACTTCCTAAGTTATCGATTACAAAGGATCAAATAGGAATTTTATACAACATACTGACGTTAACGCAAAGTGGTCGTACAATGACTTGGACACTGGATCGAATGGACGACCATATAATAGGCCTTCCTATAGGGTGAAAAATCTAGATCTTATTGGCTTTGAAGCACTCACAATTGGTACATTTTCAAACCCTTTTGATTTTAGAACACCTGCAATAAATATAAAGATGAGTGAGTGCTTGTGTAAATAATCTTAGATTTAAACATAAAATACCTAAGAGCTCATTGCACATAAAAAATACGGTTGTGAACGCTGAAGGATATTGACTTCTCTATTTCATACCTTAGCGAAGACTACAAATTGAATTCTGTTCTCGAATATTCTATCAAGCCATTGATAAAAACATAATATGAAATGCTCTGTTGGATTGGAAAAAATGGTTTCTGGAAAAGAAGAGCTCAAAAAGAATATCGGATGTCCTCAAAGAAAATAAAAAACGGAAAAAAATCAAACTCTGCTCTAGAACACTTCTAGAATCGCAAAACAAAGCATCACAAATTAAAGCATTCACCAGGGTTTAGCGTTATCGGCGAACTGACATACTTAGATAACCGTAATGTCCTTATCCAAATTTCAAAATTCAATGAAAAGTCTTAATCATGCGTAGGAAATTGACGCATTATATAAGAAAATCTGCTAACTTCTAATATTGTTTTTGATTAAAAATTCTTTTGTTATTGTGCTGTAAATGTGACATGAAAGTATTGTTACGAAAATGGAAATGGTGTAACTTCGTTTAACATTAAAATGTTAAACAAAAACTACAAAAACAAAAACAACGGACTTGTTTGCTTAATTCTCAAATAAACAAAAATAAAACAACAAAATTCAATGCAACGAAAAAGGGATAACACATAAACAACAAACAACACAACGCAGCAGGGACAAGCGTAAACAACCTACACTAACAACAAACATGCAAACATGTATGAATGTAAACATGTTGTTTACATTCATGAGAATTCTCTTGAAGGCGAAGACTAGAACCTTCGCCTACGAGAACATTCATCAGACTGTTTTACATCGTGGTATAAAAGGCAAAGCAAAGCATGAAAGATCAGAGTAAAAGTTCAGTCAGTCTTGTGTGAAGACACTGTGCGTGCTGAAGAAAGCAATCGTGGTTTGAAGATCTCCGTTATAGAAGATCGATAGAACAATTGTGTAATAATTGTTAGTGTTTATCGCAAAGGGCATAAACAAAAAAGGAATAACAACATAACGCAATTGTTGTTGTTAAAACAAGTTGTGAAACAGTGGCACAACAAAAGTTGTGTGATTAATAAAGGATTTTATAAAATTAAACACAAATTTATTTTTACTTTTATTTGCAATCTACGAGCTCATATTTTAAACGTTTTTAAAAGGTAAAAACGTAACAGTATTATAAAATAATTATATAAACATCTATGTAAACAAAAATCTATAAATAGATAGATAGATATCCTGAAGCAATTGCATCAAGGCAGAAGGTAGTCCTCATCTTGGAGCTTTAAAAAAAAATTTTATAAGTTGCCGAAATTTTATTTTGCTTTTTTAGTTTTTATGTAATTCATCTTTCTTTTTCTGTTCCTTTATTTTATAATAATTAGTAGCGCCTTATTAAGTGAAATATGGCTCATTAGTGAAATATGGCCATTAGTTTGTTTGTCGTTAAAACTTTACTAAGCTCCATCAGTTTTTGCGTCAAAATAAAAGTTGCAGCGAGATTTTATTACTTCTTAATATTTTTAAATCCAGCGGATGTAGAGTGCAAATATTCTTGCCAAATTTAACGCTTTCGTTCCGAGGAGTCAGAAAGAGCATACTATTCGAGGCCGCAGACAGAATAAAATTGAAAGTCTTGATACTCTAAAAGGGAGAGAAGATTATTTGGCCAGATGAGCTCATCTAGAGTTGAATGGAAAGGAATGTTGTTGCCGAAATCTAGAAAAAACTCTACAAGAAAAATATATAATATTTGCTTTGGCGCTAAATCCGTGGTGGTAAGGGATTGTTGAAATAGTCTAGAGAATAGTCGGTAAACGACTACTCAATCCTATGTAATCATTATAAGCATAAACTTGCACGTCGCTGCAGAAAAACATGTTTTGTAAAATAAGCTTGGCATAAACGTGAAACCTACAACAATAAAAAATAGGATTTATACATCGAAATAAAATTGTCAATTATTTTGATGCAATAGATTGAGGGCCGTTAACAAATTTATTGACCTGTCAAAGAATTTCAAAAAATAACGAGACTAGTTTTGAAGATTTCTTCAACATCGACAGTGGCATCCAGTCGTCGGCACCCAAATCCCCAGGGGGCGAACATCTTCGGCTTTTTACAATGTTCGTTAAAAAGAGCGTAAAATTGCATTCAGTTGCTTGCAGCATTCAGTGACGAGGGTTGCCAACGTTTCTTTTCAAAATATTTTGTATTTCAATTATACACCCAAAGAAAAATTAAATTAAAATGTGGAATAAAAACTGGGAAATAAAATTTGTTTTGCTTTAAATATATTGAATGAAGCTAAGTGTATGTGCACAAATATAAATATTTCAAAGGGCTATATATTATAGTCCTCTGTTTAGCAAAACGGTCACCACAAAATTTCCATACATTATTATTATGTATGTAAATCTTTCCATAATAATATTTTCTATTGAAATATTGTTATCCTTTACAATGGGAATAATTCACAGCTTTTTCTTTGATTTTTTATGTGAAATAAGTCTATTATTGCGAAGAATAATAAACAACAACAAAGAATAATAAACAACATTAGTTCGAATAATTGACACAATAATTACTAACAATTTTCCTCTGGGTTAACACAGGCCTTTCACAAATACACTCAAATTTTTATCATGCTCTCTTTGTGCCGACGTCTGGTGATATCACTGAAATAAATTCCGGAAATATTCGGAAATCTTCCCAAGGCTTCAGAATTAATTTCAAGTGATTCAAGAGTAAGAAATCGATTTCAAATTGTTTTGAAAAGCCACAGATAACACGATTGAAGTCTTTCGCATTAAATTATTCTGTTGTATAGTTGTAGTCGTCGTAGTCTAGTAGGTAGTGTGTTGACTTATTAGACGAAAGGCCAGGGTTCGAATCCCCGGTCAGGCATCAAAAACGAAATATGAAAAAATATTTCTTCGGCGACTTCCTCTTGTATAAAATTAACACACACAACATAAGTGGTGTGAGAAGCTAGGCCGTAATCCTGACTGAAGGGTTGTAATGGCCAATTATGTATGTATGTATAGAAGAAATGAACAAATTGGCAAAAGATTGTGAGCACTGCAAATACTAATCAGTCTACAATTCATCAATTCGTCTTTTAATTTTGTAGTTTATCGTGACATACTTTTATTCTTTCCTCGAAAGACTATACTTTTTAGATACTTTTAGATACTTTTTACTATCTTCTTAATTTTGCACATACATAACATGTGTTAACTTAATAATCTGAAAATGAATTTTGAAATATTAATAAAGCATAATACGAGTTATGATTCATACAAGGCTCAAATGTACGTATAATGTAACACCAGGTATCAGATATTCTTCAAAAATTCAAATTTATGAGAACGCACGCTTTACTAATTTAGAACCAATTTAAACCGGCCAGGTGTCAGATGGAACAACACAGTACGCACATTTGGAGCCAGCAGGTAAACGCAAAAGTTCTTGCTGCCTTTCTATATCTGTGAAGATACATTGGAGCTTTTGGAAATATTTTAATATCGAAGAATTCATTGCTCAGCAGAGTTTAAAATTAACAATAATTAGGACGGCGATTAAATATTACTATAAATAAAAATTAATCATATATGTAATACACATACATACATGTAAACTAAACTAAACTAAAAAATACATACATACATATATCCATAGTATATATCCGTTACTTTTGCGGTAGTGCGAAGATTAGTAGAATAACGAGAGTTAATTGAAGATTCTTTTTTGGCAGAAATTGATGTGAATATGCTTGTTTTGGTTTAATTTTAATAGGATTTGATTTCATTTTTACATACATATTTGATGTAAAATATCAATTTAACTCGAAGATAAGCGACATATAACATTACCACGCAATGTGTTCGGCACATCTCCAGATATCTTGTAACCTAATACCAGTTCCTTGTTTTTGTTGCGATTAACATACTTATTTTCGACTTTCATCTCCTCGTTCCCCTTAAAAGATAAGTTTATAAGCTTATGTAACTCATTTAAGTTGTAGGAAAACCTTTAACCTTATTTGCGATGACTTTTCGTCTATCGTTCTATACAGATATTAAATTAAAATTTGACATTGATTGGCCTAAGATTCCTTGTTTAAAACGTAGCCTTAACTCTAACCATTGTCATGGTCACTGGGTTTGAGTATCATCTAAGCCTGGTTTGATAGCTATGATTTGTAATATTTGACAACATTGATGATTTCGGCCGTGTCTTCACCTTTGACTGAAATGCAACCTGTTTGCCATTGATACTTAGGATTATCTGTTAAACCAGTGCCGAGCCAGACCACTAACAACTTATTTTTAGGCCCATAAAGCGTTGGCTGTTTATTTATGATTTGTCGCAACAGTATATATATGCCTTATATTGTTGTTATCCTATGTTTAGAAAAAGTTATTTACTTGCTGATCGTTACTTGTTTCTCCTTAATTTATTTAAATAACGACACACTTCACACTTGGTCGTCTTGGTCTTAAGTCGAGTAACCTGCCGAATTTTCTATGCATTCTTCATCATTGTTTCATTCTCCTCAGGTAAATTCCTATATATTTGTTTGTGTAATTATAGGTATCGTACGACGTGTGTATTTTGTGTTTGTCTGTTTGTCTGACTTGTTTACTTTCGTTTAGTTTGTTATTGTCCGCATAACAATATAGTTCTGTCGTCTTTCTTTGTTTTCGCTTGCCTAGGCAAAGCCTTAATTAGAGTGTTTAGGGAATACTCACTTTGAAAATTCTTGGTAGTTCCGTTGCTCTTGTATAAAAAAATTGCTGTTCTACACCAGTTTAGAAACGTCAGCGATCTCCCACGGGTTACCTTCGTTAATAACAAAATTTTAAACCAAGAATATAGATTTCAAGCAACCTCACAATACTTATACGTAAATTGAGTTTCATTTTCAATCCCTTGATGCTGCACTTCGAAATTTGTAAAATGCTTGCGAACAGCTATAACAGAAGTACTGGTCAGAACAGTGGATTTCATAAAAATGTTTAATATAACAGATCCTTTAAGATGCGTTACATGAGTAATTTAACCCCAAACTGCCATCAAGACTTAGAGATTTTAAAAGTAGTTTTGTTACCTTTTGTATATTCTTAAGGCATTATTCTATGTGGACGAGATATTTATTTATTGTTATACTAATTTCAGTTGATGATTCAAAGCGTCTGTATCCTTTGTAGTACTTGGATTCATATACGTATGTATGTGTGCTGAGATATTTTTGAAATTTTAGTAATTAGCAAAGTATCCAGTCTCACATTGTTACCCAATCTTAACCAATAACCATTCTCTAAATAAGATATTTTAATTACTCCAAGGACTGCAAAATCGGGAACTGTCCAACAGTCTAACATACGAACCAAAGTAGTTAATGCACCAACTGATGTGGATAGAGCTACGGGGCACGGGCCAACAAATAAGCAGATCAGTAGCAACTGTAATTAAAGAGGAAAATTCATTCTGCTATTTGAATGAGTGTTGCATTATGAAATTGTATACGTTCTGAAAGCCTTTTTAAGCTCAAGATCTTAATATACTGAATTGATTTCTAAGCAGCCAGAAACTAAATATCGTTTCATTCCAGGACAGTAATTATTAGTTAATTTATTTAAATTGCGTTTTTTTTTTATTAATTCGGAGAGTCTAGAAAATAGTATGCTAATCTCTGGTTATGGATTCGATTCCTGCCAGCGACTGTGATCCATATAACACTGTTCTTAAAAAAAACGAAATAAATAATAATAACTCAACTCGTCTTTATCTCGTCCTATAATTTATTTTTTTTTATTTATTAATTAAAATACAATTACAAATTATATCCAATTATTATGAGATGAGTAAATAAGTGTAGTGTAACAGACCGGAGCCTCTGGTGGGAATTGAACCCATGACCCATACCAACCACTTGCCAGTATTTCTACAAAATAGTTACAGGCTTTTTTTGTTTTTGATATTGTAAACGGATTTTGTTTTCTGTACAGAGTTGTATGTGATGTTCTTTAATTGTATTTAATTATTTCGTTGTAAAAATCATACGAACGATATCTTTATTATTTAAACAAATTCTTTAAAATGTTCAAATGTTATGCCAAGATTCACTTTTATTATGAAATTAGAAAATGTTATCTCAAAATATAAAAATACACTGTAGAAGTGATTAATCAAGTCCTAGATTTGATGTAAATTGCGTAATGTTTTGATTTTGCAATATTTAATGAAAACCACCCCACGTTGCTATAAGTTCCAGTTTGTTTTGCCTTTACAACTCATTAGCGAACTTTATGTGTGAGTTCCGAGTTAATATCGCTTAAGGAAAACGACATTTGACAAGTTGATTTAGCAACAAACGACTGTTATTTGTTACACGCGACAACTTGTTAGCTTCCAATTAAAAGTTGTTAAATGTTGTCTTTGAACCTCTTGTTGGACAGTTTGTTTTGTCAATATTGTTAATTGATGATTGAAAATGGTTATAATCAATAAGAAATGTTTTTTAAAGCAATTGAAAGATTGGTATTTTAAGAGAACAGCAGCGAGTGGAACCCGAAAGGGAAAAAAAGGAGAAAAAAAAGAAATCAATTGAATAATTGTCTACCAGATTAGTTTGTATACAGTGTTGTATGTCCTTGAGCTAAAGCGGATATGAATTGAAATTTTATGTTAAAATTTTATGTTTACGAAGAGAGCATATAAGTATTTGCGCACATTCTGACTTTATTCATAATTTAAAATGTACGAATAAAACCGAGTCTATTAACATTTCTATACAATTGCATCATTTCGCATTTTATGCAAATTATGTTGCAATTTGTTTGTTTATCAACCAAAAACTTGT
>QOCX01006545.1:0-11200 GCA_005959815.1 Sarcophaga bullata
GTGTTTAAGGTTGCCTCTCTGAAGAGCTATTTTCATTTTCATGCCAATTTTTGAATAGAATCTTTCAGTGCTTTCAGTTTTGCACGCAGTTCGAGTCTGTCTATTCCATTCCGCTATGCCATTCTTTACTTAGAAGCTTAGTTTTGCTTTGCGACCCAATCTTTTTTGATCGGTAAGACAAGCCTGTATTTCCTAAATGGAGCAGAAGACCTATTGCTGATCAGCTATCCTAACTTGAATTTTTAATTCCGTATGATGGAACTCAACTTACATAGCAGTTTTCTCTTGTACATTAAATTTTGAAGCGTTAGAGGGTAGAGCAGATGACCTATTGGTGATTCAGATGTCCTACCTTGGAATTTCTACTAACCTATGAAGGTAACCCCTTGCTATCGAATCTAGTCTTGTGTCTTTACATTAGGAGGTGATAGATACAGAAAAGCCTCGCGTACGTGTAGCAGGGATGGACCCCATATCCCTTGTGAGCATTGACATGCAAAAGTAATGCATGAAGTGATGCAGATTTGGAACGAAATAGGCAAAGATATTGCTTCTATAAGAGAAAGTAAGACGATTAATTCGAATTCTTATGAATTAAGCCTATTTTAGGGCTTATTACGGCATATATTTGACATGGATTTTGATCTTCATCCATATAAGCTTCAACATGCCACAATTAAAGCCGACTGACCATTCAAAACATCGTGTATATAGTGCTTGGATGTTAGAGCAACGGGCTTCCAATGGCCATTTCCCTACGTCAACAAAGAAACTTATCGTGTATGGGGCTCATAGGACTCAAAAATTATTGTGTAGAAGTCATCGTGTCCCGAAAAAGTGGCTGTTGGGTAAACAGTATACCCTGGAGATGCTAAGGTTCTGTATTTTTTCAAAAATTATCCTGGAAAACTGTTATCGCCAATACAGAGCTCTACTGTCGTATGATAACCGACTTTTTTCGTACCCAGAAATTAAAAATTATGAACCTGACGGTGTAAAGTTTCAACAAGATTAAGCTACAAACACAACACGATCGATTCTGACTTCATTGCATAAGAAGTTTCCAGAAATTTTATTTTTTCCTGAAGTACTACCTATACAAGCTAATTGCCAATGTCTACTTATGACTCAGACTGGTGTAGGGAATTTCAAAATTGCCATCAAAATTATATTAAAGACAACGAAAAAAAAAACAGCAACAAAAAAAGTGCCGAAAAAAAATATCAAGAAACTCTTCATCAGCTTCTTTGGCTATGACTGTTGGGCTGGCTGACTGTTGACAAGTATTGCTGTAAGAACAAGAGGTAATATTAGCAGGAAAACAGAGTGACACACACACAAAAAACAAGGCAGCAACACAAAAGATGATGATCGTCATTATCATTAATTATTTACAACTTTTTAACTTTTATTTGTGTTTTACAACAAACATTTGGTTGTTGTTGGTTTTTTTTTTATTTTTAGACAAGTTTCAGTTAGTTTTAGTGTCTGGCCAAATGACAAGACTCTTCTTCTTTGTCTGCTCATCATATTTGTCTGAAATTGTGTGTGTGTATGTGTGTGTGTGTGCTCTTTATTAGTTAGGGCTGGCAATAACAAATGTCTTTTATTATTATTTTCAACAATCTGTCTGTCTGTCTATGTCTGTCTATCTGTCTAGCTAATGAAGATCGAGTGGCTGTTAAATTTCATTACCTTTGTCTTGATCATAATCTTCATTATTATCGTTAGTATTAGCAGCAGAAGAAACTTTTTTTTAAGTCATAATTCTTTTGAGCTCATTTAGAGACATTTTAACAACCAAGACATAATTGTCATTGTCATGTTTTGTCATCATGCAATCATGTCACATTATGACTGTCATTAGTATAGGAGACAAAAGTCTGAGAATAAATTTTTTTTGTAATATTTTCATTAAAGAAAGTGTTTTTCTAAAGTGAATTAAAATTACTTGTTTTAGAAAACTAAATGACCTTTGACACGAATTTTTCTTTGGGATATAAGTGGAGCAATTCTATTTATCGCCAAAACGTAAAAGTTTAATCAAAGTCGTTCATGTTGTGTTGGCTCGTAAGCATCTTTTGTTGAAAGCACTGTTAGTACGGTTCTTAACGGTTCTAGGCCAAGAAAATTGAAATATCATACGACCATAGCGCTCTTAATTAACGGTAAAGGGCCTTCAATAGTAAATTTTGGAATAATACGTTCCAATCAAAGCGTACTTCAGATCTCAATGAGCATCAGAGTAAAGAGAAATTTTTTTGGAAGCAACAGCTATTCCACAATCACTCCCACGTATCCCAATATGCGATAATTTTATGTGTTGACATAGCCCCCGAGTAAGAAATGAGCTTTCAAACTGAAGAAATATTTCTTCAAAAAATCAACATTGAAGGCTCCAGTACCAAATAAGCATTCGGGCCTTGTTAGTTAATAGCTTATCACAAAAAATCCAAATATTAAATGCTTGGAGATGCGAGTCTAAATATAAAATGATGCATTGCGAGCCGTAAGACACGCACTATTGCTGAGAACTTTGCAGAATCGGCGAATTCGGATTATCCGCTTCACTTCCTTTGACTGAAACGATAGTGTCGACAGTGCGTACATGGCAATGATAAATAAAACTGAACTCATCTCTGAAGCTACCAGCGTATTCAAATTTCTTTTCAATTTTAAAAATTCCTTGCACTGTAGATTGATTATGGCAATTGAGTATGCACCCTATTATGCTGGAAAAGCCGCCACGTTGGAATCACCTTTTTTGTAGAGAAGTTTCAAAGACTTTTAAACGTTATTCGGTTGCTAAACGATTCATGATTCACTAAGTAAATGACGCCATGGATGATAATAGCATGAAATAAATAAAAATGCCTATGAAAAGCTCCTCAAAAATCTGTCATTCGGAGTCGACTTCATAATGTAGGCCCTACCACTCATGTGTAAAATTAACACACGCTATATGGGTGATATGAGAAACTAGGTTGTAATCCTAACTAAAGGGTTGTAATCACCAATTAAGAAAGTGCAGAGGAAAGATATTTAATAGCTGACAACCCTAACCGATCATTGATTTTGAAACCACTAAATGGATAACCCAATTTCAACAGCAAACGTCAGAGGCAGATTAGACAAAGGCATCCGAAAGATACTCAATTATTTCAACAAATCAAATTATGGCAACCCTAACATCCTAGAACCTGTTATAAAAGACAAACCAGTTGATTATTACCGTTAATTGGTAATACTTTGAAACATTTAAACAATTTTAATATGCATAGCGTAACTAAAACCAAAACTTAAAACTTTTTTAGGGTCTTAAAATGCTTTTAAAGTTATGAAGTGTGGAGTTTAACTTTCAAAATTTATGAAAAAAAAAAGAAAAATTATTAATTCTTTATAATTAAAAACAAAATTAAAAAAAATACAAAAATTAATAATCAAAATTAGAATAACAAATGAAACAAGATAAGCAATCTAAATAAAGTTATTGTTTTTTGGAGGAAAAAAACTGCTGCATAATAACGTTTAAAAATCGTATAAATTTTAATAAAAAAAAAAATTCAAATTATTACGAGCGTTTAAGTTAATTTGTTGGGTTTTTTTCTATAAATCCACATACAAAAAAAAACAACAACAATAACAACAACAATATGGTAATAAATTAATTTATAGTTGACGCACTACACCACCGAATAGATGTGATAACAGTGATAACGCATTCCACTCACTGTAAGTGACTCACAAATGCTCATTGGGAAACGGTAAGAACGTTTAAAACCACAGTTATTTAATACAACACTACGATCATCATTTAAAATTTAAAAACGATTTAAATTTTAAATTAAAAAACGAAAAAGATTTTTCAAAAATAATTATACTGGGCGCCACTTACCTTTTTACAAAAACAAAAATTGATGGAAAATAATCATAAAAAAAATATGATCACCGTGAGTAAATGATTACAAGCTGAAAATAAAAATTTTAAACAAAATTCAGAAATTCATTACGAATATAAAGTCGCTTATTTGATTGGATTGAAATAGAAATTAAAACTAATTTTTAATAATATTTTGGATTTTTATTTTTGAATAAATTATTCTTTGTTTTTCTATTTCTTTTTATTCACGTTTTGCATTTTTTATGTTCGGTTTTCTATTTTCCAAAGAAAAAAAAATGCTTTTGAAATGCATTGCACGCACGTCTTTGTAGGTTCTTTACGAAAAAAAGAAAAGAAAACAAAAATAGAATTGTTTTTGTTGTTCAAATATTTTTCCATTTTGTGTTATTAATAAACTATTATGTTATTATAGCAAATAAAACAATAGATAACGTGTACAAAAAAAGTACTGTTAAGTTATAAATATTTTTCTTAAAACGATACTGAAACCTCAGGTGACTTTAAAATTCCAATACAGAGAATGGAATGGATTCGTAAGAAACTAATAAAAAAAACAATAATAATAATAATAAATAGTTCAACGCCGATTTGTCGCACAGTCCTCCTTGTACTGAACTGTATACGTAGGGAACATTCCCTGAGTGTTGGTTTCAGTCAAAAAAAAAAACGAAGAATTGGTATTCCATTCCATAGAATTTTATTCTTTTCATTAAAATCGTTGCATAAATTATTTACCAAATCATTTTTTATAGCATGATATAATTTTCCTATAAAACAACATTTTAAAACTTCAAAACTGTTTTTATTAATCTTTCTAAAATTTCATAAATTAGCAACGTTTTCAGTAAATATTTTGAAATTATTTTCAAAACGCTTTTTTATAGCATGATATATTTTTTAATCATTAAATGACACACGCCAACAGAATCCAAACTATAATTTTATAAAGGTTTTTAGAGCGCTGAATCTGAATCCGATTCCATAGAATTTTATTTTTCTCATTAAAATCTTTGCATAAATTATTTACCAAAACATTTTTTATAGCATGATACATTTTTTCTATATAAAATAACATTTTAAAGCTTTAACACTGTTCATTTTAATCTTCTTAAAACAACAATGTTTTTCAGAACATATTTGAATATTTATTGCAAAATACTTTTTATAGCACGATATATTTTTCAACTATTAAATACAAGCCAACGGAAACTAGACTATGCTTTTCTAAATGCTTTTAGAGCATTGAATCCGAATTCGATTTCAAAGATTTTTTTCTCATTAAAATATTTCCATAAATTATTTATCGAACATTTTTTATATCATTGATACATTTTTCCAATAAAATAACATTTTACAGCTTTAAAACTATTCCCTTTAATAATTCTAAAACTCTTAAAATTTCAACGTTTCCAGTAAACAATTGAATATTATTTGCAAAATACTTTTTTATAACATGATATATTTTTTAATCATTAAATAACACAGGCCAATGAAATGGTTTCGTAAGGTTTTTAGTGCACTGAATATGAATCCGATCCCATAGAATTGTTTTTCTCATTAAAATCTTTGCATATGTTATTTACCAAAATATTTTTTGTAGATTGATATATTTTTCCTATAAAATAACATTTTAAAGCTTTAAAACTGTTTACTTGAATCTTTCTAAAACATTTTAAAATAAAAGAGTCTTCATTAAATACTGGAATATTATTTGCAATATAGTTTTTTATAGCATGATATATTTTTTAATCATTAAATAACACAAGCTAACAGAATCCTGACTGTACTTTTCTAAAGATTTTTAGTGCGCTGAAACCGAATCCGATTCCATACAATCTTTTCTCATTAAAATATTTGCATAAATTAATGACCAATCATTTTTTATAGCATGATATATTTTTCCTCTCCCTGTCTTTTTAGAAGTAAATTAAAATGTTATGAGCATGACTCAGAATCCAATATTAATGGGCTTGTTTTGAACTTGTACAACACATTAGCTGTCAGGAATTTTTTCATAGTGTCAGCTGATCAAAAGAATTTTTTAGGCGTTAAAATGTGGAGAATGTTTGCGGATGTTAAAGATAGTGACAGTGTATTTAACTACTAAATTGTGGATGTATTTTCGAACTTTGAAGGCTAGAGGTGATGATTTACTAGCCTCACCTTTGAAAACCACACAAAAAACAAAATTATTTTGGAAAATTACAAATCAAATGCAAAGATGACCTTAAAAAGGTTATTCATTGACTGTGACGTATTAAGTAGTTTCCGTATGATAAAATTTCATGAGAATGACTCAGAATTGAGACAAATGGGTGCCTTTTATATGTGTCTGGAACATTGTTAAATGATGACTACACGAAGTAGGAATAGAAATAAAAAATGACACAAGTAAAGATTATGAATTGGTTTTAAAATAATCCTGAGGGCAACAAGTAATTTATGAACTTAAAAATATAAAATGATTTTTTTTCTTTACGTATGACAACTAGGCATGAGTGTTTGGCTTAATCCTAGTAGGAAAATGTTTTGTGTTTGTATTATTCCATGGAAAATATAAAGAATTTTTTAAGGAGACAAGACTGTCATTGCAAAAACAGCGATCTGACGATGTAAACGATACACTCTGATACATTCTGATCGATCAATCATTAAAAAAGTCAATAAATTCATAGAAAAAATTAAGAAAGAGCTTCACATAAGTAAGGTGGTCTATTCATTCATTGAATCTACGATTGACGCTAAGAAAGTGAATTCTAAAGCATTGGAATTGGATTTGAAAGGGATTTGTTGATTGTAATCTTCTAAAACCCAATCAAACGATTGATTCTGATGTGTACTGTCAACAATAAAGGAGATTTTTAAACGACTCTGTTCAACAGCCACGCGGACGGCACTCATCAGCTAAGCAGTCTCGATACATTTAACAAACACAGCAGGGATTGATTCCGTTTGTCACTTAGAAAAGCCTTAACTTTCCACTGATAGAATACATGACTTCACCCCTAAAATCCCAATACAAACGACACGTATTGGTATGATAAAGCCATCAAATTTGTAAACAAACTTCCCCAAAGAGCGTTATTATGATGATCTCCAATGTCCTCCAAATTTTTGGAAAGGGATGTTCGAAATTAAGGCAACGTAGGACAAAGTATATAGGACTCAATTCAGACTCAGAGAGAGTATATCCTTTAGATTTATGTAAGGGTACTGCTCCTCAAAACAGACGACGGTTTTTCGGTGGCAGAATGTTTGAAGATCTGGGCATGGTGACAAAAATGCTACCAAGGGAACTGGCCGGTTTCATTTGAAGCTCAATTTGGTTCCTATAAACCACTAACGTATAATGACAAGGTGGCTTATTTGACACTGGGTGACACAAAGGAACATATGCTCCACTTAGTGCACTTGCCATTGAACGGGAAGTGATCCCCTAACCTAACCTAACATACAGTCAATGAGAAAAATATACATACACCGCATGAAGTAGTCTTTTTCCCGGTGAATTTTAACTAATTGAAAAGGGTGTTATAGCGTTGTTTAAGGCATTTACAATTAAAAACCAAGAAATTAGAAACAAACAACAACAAAAATTGCGGGAAAAAAAGTCTACATACAAGGGTGTATGTACGCTTTTTTCTGCGACTGTTTGTCCTTCACAAGAACGAATTAAAAAATTGGAGTTTAGATATTAAAACTCAGTTTAGTATACAGAAAAATTTAAATAATTTTTATCTTTGGACGAAAAAGAGACGAGAATTATAAAAACAGCATGAACATTACTTTGTTTATTTAGTCAAGTAGTTTTATGGCTCAAAGAAAAATTATTAATTAAATGACCGCAATGTAACGTCTTGTACGCACTACCAAGAAAAATATTACATTCGTTAGATTGCTTTGGATTTCGTTTCGTATTCTCTTGCTCATCCGTCACCCTGCTGTCGCATAAAGTTTCATAAAATCCGAACGTGTCGGTTTGCTGATAGTTTTAAAAGGACGAGTAGCAGCCAGACGACTGATATGGTGATGGAGTGGATGTTCCAACAAGACAACACCATTCTGTGTTTTCTTATTTTTTTAGTTTGTCTTACAGTATGCTCTACATAACAACTAGCCAACAAGACTGGTTCTGCATAAAAACGAACATATGGCCGAAAAAAACCAACAATACAACTAACAATTGATACGAAATAAAATTTTTTTTCTATATTTTTTTTTACAGAAATCGCAGAACAAACTTTGCTTATTCAAAACCACACAGACACAATCAGTAGGGAAAACAACAAATAAGCCACGCTTCAACTGTTGCAAGAAAAAACACCAAAAAGTCTTCAAACAACTCTATTGGGCTGATGTGAAGAGAGATGAGAAGAGATGAGAGAGAGAGAGAGAGAGGGGAGACGAAGGGGGATGGGGATACCATAAAGCCGTTTTCTAAATGCTTAGGTATCAGGTCCACTAAATACGAGAAATCGGATCTTCGTTCATTTTAATTGCCATCTGATGGTGGTTTCTGTTATTTCTCCAAGTGCTCTGTCTCTATCCTTGCTGTGGAAAACGAATATTCTTAAACAATGAATTACCATGGGGTTTATTGTCGACTGATTATTCATTATTGTGATATTGTCTTTGGTTTTCTGTGCATATACATATTTTACCACCTTAGAATTGACTTCGTGCTGTCCAATGGCCAGGTAAAAGTTATTTTACAGTCTCTCTGCAATGCTGTTGTTGTTGTATTAGTAAATGGGTGACCAAGGCCGATTGGTTCTGGTGCTACTGGTGCTATTATTTGTTAAAAAACGTAATTAAATTTCATAATCCATTGCAAATCGTTCATTAACAACTTTATTCTAAAAACCACTTTCTAAATCTTACAAAATTACTTCATCGATTGGACTAAATGCTGCAAATTTTTTGCATTCAAATATGCAATTAAAAAAAATGTTCTTTAGAGGCTTTAAGGTGCATTAAAATACGTATAAAGAATTACGTAGTCTAGTGCCAAATAGCGCTACGCAAAACCCATCTCCTCATACATACCCTTCTAAACTTTAAGGTTGGTCTGATATGATTTGCTAACAAGGTTCCAACCCGGAACAATAAATTTTGATCGCTCTACCCTTGTTACGTTTACATTACGAATTCTCTGCAGTTAAAGAAGCAAATTTTTTGCTCTAATGTCCAATCAGGGGAATTGAATAATAAATTACTGGAGCTGGAAAATGGGGTGAAGTGTACAACAACTTTAAGTGACCTGAGCCTATCTTTTGAATCGAAGCACCAAACTTCCACATCATTTTTATAACACTATTTGCAACTGTTTCTAGACATTTCATCTTTCCGTAGACTCCATGTTTTGGTAAATATTTTACAACGAGACTTATAATAAAAATGAATGAAGTAATCTGGAAGCTGAATATTGTCTGAAAAGGGGGGGGGGGGGGCTTTTTTGGTCAGAACGGAAGTTACAAAAGACAGCTAGAATACTATCGGACCAGTTAGGGTACCATTCAAGCACTCGGCTCTGATAAGTTAAATCGAAGATAGTATTGGACTGAGAGCCGTGTCTAATAGTAGTGTGCTGGTTTATTAAAGTGAGCACGGTTCAAGCCCAGGTTGACTCTCGAACACGAATTTTAAAAAATTCCTTCCTTAAACTGTGGGTCCCGCCACTCATGTATGAAATGAACATATGCAACGTACATAAGTAATGTGAGAAGCTAGGTTGTAATCCTGACTTAAGGGTTGTAACGAGCAATTATGTATGTATGTATGTATGGGAATATGTGTGGAAAAACTAAATAGGGAAAATAAGATTACCCTGTTGTGGGCCTGTTGTTGGAATTCTTGGCAATGACCAAGCAGATGTTCTTGCAAAAATGGGATATGAATGGACCAGAACCCTTTAATCTAGTGGTAGTGGATGTTTTGAAAGATATACTCAAGGAAAAGGAGGATAAAAAAAAGCAAATACTTTGCTCAAACCAAGTGGGTTTAAGGCAATTTTTGTTGAGAAACTACAAGAAGCAGAGATTTCAGTCATGCATCGAACTATTCAGAAATAACCTGA
This sequence comes from Sarcophaga bullata, assembly GCA_005959815.1. NCBI lineage: Eukaryota > Metazoa > Arthropoda > Insecta > Diptera > Sarcophagidae > Sarcophaga > Sarcophaga bullata. The sequence goes on from QOCX01006545.1 coordinate 9,978, forward strand.
GGTTGATAACCAAGCTTTTTACAAGGCATTGTAGAGTCAGGGTCCATACTTATTCAGAATGGTGGTTGTCTGGAGTATAACCTTTTAGCAACCGTGAGGTGTAATGGAAGTGGAAGTGGATTCACCAATGCCTCCCTGGAAGAAACAAGGCGGTACATATCAAATAATAGGTGGGAAATTTCCATTGTTTTAAGTTTTATTAAAGAAAAGCTTCAAACTGCTGATATAATTATAATTGAAGTCGCCGTAGTCTAGTGGGTAGTGTGATGGCTTATTAGACGAAAGGCCAGGTCGGTATCCCGTCAGAACATGAAAAGGGAAATATGAAAACAATAATAATTCTTCGGCGACTTGCCTCTCAGAAGATTTCCTGGCAAAAACTCGAGAGTAACATAAAGATTGCCATGAAACAGTTCCTCTAAAAATCTGTCGTTCGGAAGATCGATTTCAACTTGTACGGTCCCGCCATCACGATATAAAAAGTTAACACCACCGAACATAAGTGGTGTGAGAAGCTAGGCCATAATCCTGACTGAAGGGTTGTAATGGCCAATTATGTATGAGGTGTAATGGAAGTGGAAGTGGATTCATCAATGCCTCCCTGGAAGAAACAAGGCGGTAAATATCAAGTAATAGGTGGGAAATTTCTATTGTTTTAAGTTTTATTAATGAAAAGCTTCAAACTGCTGATATAATTATAAAAAACACAATCTAAATGATTAGTTTCCTAATAAATTATAATAAATTTATAATAAATTATGATATAAATTATAATAAAAAAAATATTATTCAACAAATCACAAAAAATTTTAAAAAAATAAAAAGAAATTTGAATTTTAAAAAAAATATTTTTGTTTAAAATCTCACCTGAATATTGATTTATTTCTGTAAACATCAATACACATTCCCGCGAATACATAAAAATTCGTTGTTGTTGTTTTTTTTATAAACAAATTGAAACACTCAATAATTTTTATATTTTTTTTTAACAATTTTTTTAAAACTATTGATTTTTTTATTGTAATGCGTTATAAAAAAAATACGTATAAATTTAAAAAGTGAAAATATTGAATTTAACACGTTTATTTATTTTTTTATTTTCTTTCTTTTTAATGCTGCTTCGTAAAAAAAAAAAGCCAATTTAAAAAAAATAATTTTTTTTTCTTAATTTTGTTGTCACTTTACACGACGCTGGTGTATATTATTTCAAGTTGTATTGTATT
>QOCX01006546.1:0-11200 GCA_005959815.1 Sarcophaga bullata
TGGATTCAATTTTTTTTCTTGGTAGCAAGTATCATAAAATGCATGTTTCACATTGTTTATGATACGGCCTTAACAAGTCTAAAGTTGGTCAAAAAGCGAAGTTATTTTCTATCGACCTCGGAGTTACCTAAAAGAAACGTGCGTTTAATTCCCCACAGTTAACAAATTCGCTCCTGCAGTTCAGTTTTGATCACAAAATGTCTTTTGTTCTTTTTTTTTCATTAAATTTATTTATTGGATCTTGTCTAGAAGGAAGTGTGTCGGCTTGTTGGAAAAGAGTCCGAGGATCAATCACAAAATCAGAGATTTTGATCAAAACGAAATGTGAAATTCGAGGATGTCCTTTAGCAGACTTCTGTCAAAAATTCTGAAAGCAAATAAAATTGCCATGAAAAGCTACTCAAAAAAATTGTCGTTAGGTTTCAACATTAAAATGTAGGTCCTGCCACCCATGTATTTACTAAACACACGCAACATAATTGTCTGACAGGCTAGGTCATAATCACGTCTGAAGGGTTATAATGACCAATTATGTTTGTATGTATGTATACATATGAAGTGATCGTAGTCTAATTGGTAGTGTATTGGCTTGTTGGACAAGAGCTTGAAGTTCAACCAGCAAGTCAGACATCTCTCAGACAATGCAGAAAACTGTGAGAGTAAAATAAAATTACCATGAAAGCTTTCTCAAACGTGTTGTATGTATGTAAAAGCTTTCTAACTAAAGCCCATCCAAAATGTAAAATTTTCTATAACTCTGAATCCTACATCAGCCTGAGTTTGATCTATGGCTTGGGCTATGTTGATTTCTAGGACCATTGTTGTTTATGTCTTATTCTCATACAAAGACAAATTGTGTCACATCGCACGAAATCGGTGACCAGTTCACATCACCATTACGGTCATGCAGATTATGCAATATAGCATCTGTGTTATGTAGTGCCTTCCAGTTATAACCGTATGTCCCGATCATCCGATTTAGACCAAAAGAAGTTAGTAATCATAGACCTATAGTGTTTGGCGTTGACAGTGAAGGCATGACCAACATTGACTTCAAAGTAGCCTTTAGTGATTTTTTTATGAAAATTATTGTTAATTGTCTACTGCTCCAGAGGTAATTCAGTGATCACAACGTCGTTGTCTATGGTTGTCACGTTATCGTTTAACTTTAGTTCCTCGGTCAATTTATACGGGTACAGATCTCAACCACAACCTAAAATTAGAACTTGTTGTGGTCCGTAAAAGATTGATTAAGCGGTTCAAGATCTACTGTCCCTGATACTCCAACACAGTGTCACACTGCCAGCGACGGTTAGTTTACTGAACTTGCAGTTTTGATTTTTTATCCACTAGAAGCATTTTCATTCATAAAGCAATTCAATTAATTGTACGTGCTGAATGCTATATCCGTCCAAAACGAATTGCAAATTGTGTCCTCTTACTTCAATGTTATGCAGTTGTTTTAACTGATTTTGCCGCCAAGTTAGTTATGCTTTTGGGCGCTCTTCCTCCCAGAACTTATTTATAATTCATGTCTGGAATCGACATCCTCAAATGCATAAGAAAGTACATTCGCGTGTTAACAGAAGCTGAAGATGACTCAACAAAATATTAAAATTTCATTATATTAAATTCAATTGCTTTCCTACAGTCAAAGATATAAGTCTGCATACACCAGTGTACTGTACATTTTTTCCATAACTGTGATAATTTTTTCGTGTTCTCGAAAATATAAAAATATACCTCATATCTACTAAAAACAAAAAAAAAAACGTACATATGTACATATATTAAGTGTCACCTGTTAATTATGAGTTTCTATAGAATCTTATAATGCATTAAATAATTTTTTCATGAACTGTATGCAGATTATTTTCGTTTAATTATGAATTATTTAAGGGATAGTGGGAATTGCAGACTATTCGTCAAGCAATAATTCGTATATTTGAAATGCATATCATGCTTCATTGTCAGTTTTTTTATTTGATATGCGATCAGTTTTCAATTTAATTCTACTTTAAGTGTTATTTGGCAAGATACATACACTTGTGTACGACCATTTTTTTTTAACAAAATTAAATATTCAGTGCAGAAGTTTAAATTTCAACAAAAGTTTCTGAGTTTAATAGTAAAGTGTAACGCCAGTATTAAAGCAAAATAGAATACCACAGTACGTGTTCAAAACATTATGAACAATTTGGTATTGTTGCGTAAATATACTTTAAAAAATTAAACAACTGGACACAATTCGTTCACATCATATGTAAATCAACTTCCTTTAAAATTAGGCGTGATACTACTGGGGGACCCTTTTAATTTAAGTTGCCAAAATTTTGTTTTGGACCTTAAGCAGTCGTGGAGGCTTTTGTTAAATGCATACTAAAAATATCAATCTTCCCTCTATCGGATATTTTTTTATGCATTTGGACATTTTGGCCATGGCTAGAATTTCTATAAAACCTTTATACGTATTTATTTTGTTTTTTTTATTTTTTTATTTATTTTGTCTTGGGTACAATGTCTGTCGATTTGTTTGTCTTTTAGTTGGTCACATTAATGTTTCACTATAATGTTGGCAATATTTTTTAGACACTTTTATTGCTTATTTTACAGTTGCAAACCATTTCCAACCGACTGTATACTGAAACAAGTAAAAATTTAAAAATTGTAAGAGAATATTTCCAATTGGTAAAATGTGTATTACACACGGAGTTTATTTGTGGTTCATAATAACATTTCTTTTATTTGAGGTTGTTTTATAATTAAATTATAATTAAATTAAATTTGGCAATGGTGTACTTATTAATATATATGTATTGTATTGTATATACAGTGTTAATCGTTATTTTATTTTTTATTTTACATTTAGTCTTCACTAAAAAATAAAAATATTACAGTATCAGTTAAAATATTAGAAACCCATTAGCAAATAAAAAAAATTAATCTAACTATGCAACCATATACAAAAATAAATACACTCGAGTAAAAATACCTAGTCTAAGTTGTTCAGTTAGTTAATAGAATTCAAAATACTTTTTCTATATACTTGAACCCTCCAAACTTCTGTTTTATTTCGGACAAAAACTGTTTGTTTCTTTGATAATTTTCACACATAAATTATTGATTACCCACTATGCTCAACATAATTCAAGAGATAGATACGTTTTTTCAGAAAGAGGAGACCAGCTCTAGCTTTTAAAACATATATGATAAACATTTTGTTCAAGACTTAATTTATGAATTTGATGGTGGTAACTTAAAAATATTACACTTCTTTAATATTTTCTTCAGTGTGGCATCTTTAAAACAAATGTTCAACTATAAAGACACATTTACATCGAACCCTTATCGCAGATCAACTGTTCTTTATACAAAAATATGTCTTCAACCGATAATTTCTTTTAATTTTGATCAAAAATGATATCATAAGCAGGACTGATAGTTACTTAAGTTCTTAAAAACTATTAAAATTTATTATTATTTTCAAAAGAAAAACTAATTTTTTTTCAATTCCATTCTATAGTGTACTCCTTAAGAGCTTCCTAAATTTAACTAAAACGAAATATGTCTAATACATAAATTTTGTATTCCTTTGAAAGAACTATTGATAGCATTATTCGTATAATATCTTCTCGGCAGCTTGAAGTAGAGTATATTCGAAATGTCCAATTTTTACGACACTTGTGCGAAATCAGGCTGAATTTCACGATGACGTGGTTTAAGTTGACTTTCAGGATCGGCGGTGGTTTGTTAACTTACATAAGACGCTCATAGATTCATGACCTTTATCTCAATTGAATTATGATATCCGCACCCTTCATTATTAATAAGACCAAGAGCGTTTATACGTTTCACAGATGGAATTTGTACACTGTGAAACTTAGATGCTTCCAAGTATGTCCTATGATCAATTAATTTTAGAAAATCGACTTAAATACAAATACATTGATTTGATTATAATTACTTTAAAATATTTAGAATTTTCCTAAAATGCAGAAAATTAATACTTAATGAATTTGATTGATTTATTCTATGAATTGTACTGTTATCAGTCACGCTAAGTCCACTTTTTTCCGAAATTAAGATTTTAATGCAAAACGATAACACTAAACAAAATACAAATTTTACAACAACAAAAATTGTCATTATGTAATTTAAAGTTGTTGTAGTTTTGTGGTTTGCAAAAATGCACGTATTAACTCACGAATTATTAATTTATTAATTGATTGATTTATTGATCCCGGTCATTTAAAGAGTTAGTTTTGTAAAAATAATTGCGTTTAAAAAGTTTACAAATTTTAAAAACTGAAAAAGGCTACAATGTTTACATTTTCAAGGATTCTTTTTAGAATAACTAAAGTCTTCAAGTTATTTTATTTGTTTAGTATCATTACTATTTCTAAAACAGTTACTATCTCTAAAATACTATTATATGTCATATCATACATAATTTGTATACATATTTATATACATATGTAAGCATGACTAAATTTCCAATATTTTAAGTATAAATTATTCTGAGAAGTTTGGCGGTAATAGTTACAAAGCGTATAAAGGCCAATCACATAACGTGCAGATATAAAATTAAATAAATAAAAAAAAATTTTATTATTTTATTATCATGTTTTGTGCGAGACTGTTATTAATGCAGGCACCTTAGCGTATTTCGCGTATAATTCTGGAATGCATAAGAAAACAAAAATAGGGTTTTCAATATTTTTACTCTGTTAAGTATTAAATACAATTAAGCTTTAGGTATAGTTGATTGGGAAACCAGCGAATAAAATCTGTTTTTTAAGGAATTGAAAATAATTTTTAAATACTTTTTCAGTTGATAGAAATTTTTTTAAATTTTGGACACCCTAAAAAAAATGTAATGAAATTATATTTGATATCTTCTTTATTCTTTAACAAAGAAACGAGAATCTTCTTCATTCGTTCGGACTTAGGTGGAGACTGCAGTGCCTTAGGGTAAGTAGCATAAGAACTCAGTTGCTGTTTCGAATCGAAGCGTGCGATACTAAGCCATTAAGACTTGCCACGCATTATGAAATCTTAAATAGCATTATTCTCTTTATTTATTTCACTCCTTGTAACATGGTTTAAAATCAGCTTGCTAGTTAGTTCCGCTGCTGTGTTCAATGTCCCATTATTCTGTTTTTATATTTTGGTGTTCATTCACTTTAAGCTGATTTACATGTGCATGTACACATAAATGTTTAGTTTTACACCATTTTTGATGTTTTTGAAAAAAGAAAAAAATGAAAAAAATATTGAATTTATTCCAATTGAATTGGTTTAATATAACTGCATGAACCTCTGTACTCATTTGGTGAAAGTTTTCACGTTTCATTTTTCAGAAACTTGGTTTAAAGGAAGCAAATAAATTTATAAGATTTGTAAACTGTCATCAACAAAAGAAGAAAAAACATGACACACGGAAAAAGTTTATTTACTTACTGCATGTTTAATAGTCATGTAAACATTGCAATTACAAAATCGTTCAATTCAATTGATTTTAATATGTACTCACATACAATACACATAACAACATAACAAATGTGTGTATGTATGACTTTCATATGACTTTTTCGAATTTAAGTAGCATAATATAATGTTAAAATTATTTTGATTTCATTAATGGTTACTTGATTTTTGAATGCCTGCAGTTTTGTGTATTACGAGTTTACGTATGTATGCTGGTATTCCACCATTACACCCTTAATTTCGAATTTATATTTTTTGAATTCACTTCCGCTTTTCTGGTACTTATCATAATATTTATTTTATTGCTTTTATTGTTGCTAATTTATTGTGGTTGTTAATTTTTTTATTTCGATTTTCCAAATGCGCCGCTTGAATTGGCGAATGTTTCTTTTTGGAACATTTTAAAAGTTAAACAACAAAATTTTATGTTTGATGATTGCTTATGGCTTGATTTTTATAGAAGTAGAAGCGCCATTTGGCATGATTGAAATGAGTTAACAGATTGTATTTTTGTTATACGCGCTGTAATAACTATGTTATTTCGCTTTCTTTTTCGCAGACCAGTGTCCTTTTGATTTTTTTATCTGTTCTGGGAACAAATCAGTATCAGAAAAGTCCACATCTTTTTTTTTTTTTTGTTCTACATAGAAATCGATAAAGTTTGTTTTTCGCGAACACATAGAAATTTTAAGAGCTCAAAGAAAGGAATATAGCAAAATTTTTAATCTTTTATACTCCATTTTCTTACATACTTTAATAGTTGTTATTCATACTAATTTATTTTTACTTATTTATTATAATCACTATTATCGTAAAAATAATAGAATTACCTATAAACATACTATAAATAATACAACGACAATCATACAAAAATTATCATATATCAACACATACAACACTTTAAGTTACTTTCTAAGCTTAATAATAAAATTTTTAATTCTACACTGACCAACTTCTCCAATATAACAATTCCTACTCTGCTTAAGTTTTTTTTTTTGTTACAACTTTCTTTCTAACAGCGACTGGCAACGTCTGACTCACACAATTCACTGGTAACATTCACATTCGCTCTGTTTATGCTCTTTTATTTTATGTCTGGCAATCTCGTGACATTTATGTGTATGTGGTGTTTTTATTGTATTTTATTTGTCTGAAGATGTTTCTTTTTCACTGTTAAGTGGACATAATTGCTGAAAATTTAGAAAAGGGAAACAATGAAAAATTATTAAAATTGCTATAAATTAAAGAAAAATTAAGACGAAAACAAAAATTTGGATTTGCGAATAACAAAAATATATGAATAATAATTTGCATATTGTAAATAATAAAGTTCAAAAATCAATTGAAAAAATATGCTATTTTCTGACCTATCGTAACAATATTAACGCAATAAAGAATTAATAAAATGACAATATTCATAATTAGAATGATTTACGAGTAATATTAAATCAAAAGAAGGTTGTTTTGCAATTGGATTCCAAAGTGGACGTCTGAATTGAACAAAGTAATTAAATATTTGAGACGAAATTTATTCAAATTAATATATTGATGCACATTTTAAATCTTGCTAAATAAAGATTACAAGCTAGAATACAGCGGTAGAGGTAGATAGAATTATATTATAGGTAATACATGTTATTCCATTATATTATTTTATTCAACTGACAAAAGAAATTCAAATTGAAAAATTGCGGATCCCACATCAACAAAAATATACCCTAACATATAATAAACTTACAAAAATAGGTCTCTCTCTCTCTCTCTTTCCGAATAAATTCAGAGGCATCTCTATAAGCTTCGTCACCGTCTGAGAATAAGACACACTCTGGCTTCATCTTCTCGCTATTAGCAATAACTGAGAACTTCCTGTTTTTTTTATCAAATGTCATTTATTTCTTCGATTATGTATCAATCAGATCTAAGGATCTTCTTGACAAAATACGGTCCCTAATATTAAAGATCAAGTTTCCGAGATTCATCCGCACTATAAATCGCCTTCGTCATATTTGTGCATATATTGTGTAGCATTTCTATTTTATTCGGTTTGCTGCTGTTGTTGCCATACGTTCCGGTTGGTTGTTATTCTGTGCTGTTTCTGTTTCGTTAATCCAGGCGATTGGTCTGCTGTACCCGATACTTGGATAAATGGTATTGCCATCTACTTTTACTTAGAAACAGTACCTTCCGAGTATGTGTGCTGTAGTAGGGAAACCTTGACTTCTATTTTTTTCCCTCTTGTTGGCGACTCTGCCTTACCTCTCAGTGATGTTATCCTTTTTCCATAAGAATTGTATCAGAGAGGGTGAATCCGCATAATTCGAAAACCACAATGAACGATTTTTTTTTATCTTCATTAGAATTCGAGCAGTGCTTTTCGACTTGTACACAAACTGTTTTGACAACTGCACCATGCTTGTCATTGTGTAGAATTTTTACATCCGTAATATGCCTGTATTGCATTGTTTCATAACCGTTGGCTATTGTTGGACTAATATCATCATTTCCATCGCGAACGTCAGCTAATATTTTGTTGCCACTCTCTCAATAGTAAATGCAACACTAGTACAATTGTGCAAATAAATGCTTTTTAGCGGTACTAATATTAACCCTCAAAATCCATTGAAGATTTTCAATATCCCAATCTTTTTTGTTAATTTATTCATGCTCAAAATTTTAATGCACAATCAATCAGAATGATGGCACATACCGCATTCAATCCAATCATTTCGAATATTATGCAAATGTTCGATTGACACTTGTTTGAAACAGACATTTTTTTTTTGGTTGTCAGGTTTGATCGAAACTAAAAACCGACAATAATCTTCGTAGTTTTCTAAAATAGCTTCATTAAAAAATTAGATTTGGAGCCTGTACTACATATAGTTTTTGCATATTTTAAATAACACACTTTTTAATTATTAGAGTAATTAATATATTATTTAAAATATAATGAGAGATGTTGCTCTTCAGGCGATCAAGCTACAAGTGCCAATGTAACTTAAAACTATTCATTAATCTTAAAATAGCGTCTGTAATCATAGGGTAGCTTTCAATCGTATTCGTGTTGCATTCTTCCGTATGTTCCCACATACATATAATAAGCTCGGCACATATTTAAGCAAAGTGCAGTATTTTCTAATGATTTAATTCAATTTCTTATTATTCAGAAATTTTTGTATATTTTTTTGTATTTTTGTATATTAAATAAGTAAAGAAATAATAAATTAATAAAAAAAAAAAATTATTTGGTGGTGTGGTACTCAACATTACACTTTACATTGGAGCGGCACATCACATTTCATGCAGCGTGTAGTGGTCTTATTGTGGCAATGATTACAACGTAGCTGTTTACATTTTTCATCGGCTTGATGTGTGTTTTCAATAAGTAAATGATCTTTTCGATCAAATCTGATGTCGCATAATGCTCCTGATGGAAGCATTACTGAGTGTGTCCCATAGGTAGATACATGTGGCGAAAAGATAAATCGTAAATTTTACCTCTCATATGTCCATGCAATTGCCACGCATTGTACTCAGCAAGATCAATGAGGTATGTGAATATTGGAACAACAACATACAGTTATATTGTTGGTAGGAATCTTACGATAGTCCTTCCTCTCTTTTCTACAGATCTTTTTTATTAGCCTTTCAGTCTAGCTTTTCCATAAATATATGGCTTGCATCCGTTATTGCCCAGGTATGGAACCATCTGCTCGTTCACTGAATGCTGTATGGTTTTCGGAGCATTGCTTTGGATAGTCTTGTTTAATATTTGTAGAAGTGGTCTAACTTTTGCGAACTTGCCTATTTTATCCAAGACTGTTGTTATCTACAAATTGCAGGTTTCTTATTAGGAATTCAAATCAATCCCTTCTTATTGCATTTGACACAAAATAATGATGGATATCCCTATCATTTTGTCAATGCATACGGCTCGAAACAGTATTGTAGCCACTCAGTAGCGAAATTCCAATAAAGCACCTGATTTCGTCTAGAGTTATATTTGCAGTTGCATTTTGTTTGATCGCATCATTGGAATATTGAATAATAAATTGCACCAAGTCTTCATCAAAAAATTTTTCGAACAGTTCTAGGTTCCGTTTCTTGCAGATGGTACTTTACCCATTTTACTGACATATATTTACGTTTCTTGGCCTCCTGCAATAACGCAAGTGGAATGTCACCTTAACTATCCGATTCAGTAGAATAAGAATTTCGAAAAAGCTCAGCCTCAGTATTTAATAATAGGAGAGGTAAGTTTCCAAAAACCATTCATCTTCTTCTACAGAATCTTCATCTGCCACTTAAGTTGTGTGCACCTTGAGTAGCATAATTGAGGAGTCATAAAACGTTTGCGAAAACTCTTCATAACTTTCCTCTAGGGTATTTATTATCGCATTTAATGTTAAAAATTTAAAGAAAAAAAGTTTTTTACACACGAATGCCGAACGTACGTTATCAAATAAATCAACAAATCGCATATAATTTTTTTTCCACATATAATTTTGATACAGATTTGTTTTTACATCTATTATAATTAAAAAAAAGATGCGGCAACAATAAAATATGCACATACAACTTTTTCTTACCGATTACGTGATATCTTCAAAAACTGAAATCTCTGAATCAAAAAAATTCACTAAAACAATTACCATAGACAAAATTATCAAGACAAATTTATCAAGACATGCTTTATTGAGCGTTAAATACTGTAGCACAATAGCAAGTAGATTTGAAAATTTCAAGCACAGTAAACGCAGAAACTTGAGCATAACAGGTGTACTATATCTGTGCTACATGTATATCTAGGCATATCTCGATTATATTCTTAAATTTATGGTTTTATGTTTACGTTTTTCTTTATATTATATTTTCTATATATTAGTGGTTTTGAACGCTTCAATTATCAAAATTTCCACCAATCGATTGTCTAGAGTCTTTGACAGAAATTATTCGTCGCAGGTAGGTCAAAAAATGAATTGTCGAAAATTCCCATCATGCTAATAAATTGAAGATTAACGATACGCGAAATGATTGGTATGATTTGATGTACAAATTTTCATACAATCATTGTTTTGATTGATTTGAAAATGAACAATTACAACGAGTATTAATGCATATTTGATCAGTTGAGTTAAAGTATCATGTTTTTCAAATATTGATTAAATTGTTTTTCAATCAACGGTTGTAGTTCTCTGATTTCGAAGACTTCAATTTTCAAAAAAGATTAATAATTATTTTCGGAGCAAATAAATTCGAAAACGTTAGCAAACACGTTCAACCACAGTTCACATGCATGATTTTTTCTCTACTCATTGTTGCACAAAATAAACAATAGGCTTCACTTCACGAACTTCATTCTGCTAGGTACTGCTATCAGTATAAAAAAAGGTTCGCTAATCATTACCAGAATTAATTTCCATAAAAATCATTACATTTGTCGGTCCAGCTAAGCTCAAATAAATAAAAAGAATAAATAGATGAAAATAAAATACGAATGTGACACTAGTCTAACGATTATTTTAACAGCAGTCAAGGAAAATGTTTTGATAAAATCCGATTCGAATATTGAGAACTTTTAGAGTGTCCACGGATGTGCCTATTCATTTACTACGTACTTACCTTTATAATGTATCTCTACATATATAAATAAAATGTATGTTTTATTTTATGAAAATGAAATAACATACTCTGATAACACGGTGCGACAGTG
>QOCX01006548.1:0-11199 GCA_005959815.1 Sarcophaga bullata
ATGAAAACAAATGCTAAAACAAAAGAGGAAAAACGTATTGCAATTATATTAGCAAACAACACAGCCACACAACAGTGGTGAAAAAAAGTCAAGTGCCTGTTTAAAGTTTCAAAAAATTTTCCCATTCTTCGCCTGAAAACATATTAGATTAACATTACCCATCGACCTATATGCTGCTTTTTAGAGAGACCACATCTCATGTTGCTGTGTGTTAAGTCTTTAAACAATGACCTACACATTTGAAATCGACTCGAATGACATGAAAAAATGGGTGCAAACAAACTCTGGTGCGATAGCTGTCTCCACTCCGAACGACAGTTTTTGAGAAATTTTTCATGACATTATTGTTAACACGCAGAGTTTTTGCTAGATATCTACCGAGGAAATATTTTTTCATATTTTGTTTAGTTCGAGATGTCTGACCTGAGGCTTGAAGCATGGCCTCACATCTAATAAGCCAACACACTTCCTACTAGTGTGCGGCGACTGCGATAAAGATAGTAGTAGATGTTGCATTGGCTTATTAGACGAGAGCCCTTGCTTCAAACTCATACGTCTCGAACAAAACAAAATTTCCTGAAAAAAACTCTGAGAGGGAATGAAATTGTCGTGTAGAGTTTCTCAAATTTTTCTTTTAACTGTAATTTTGGCCACATATTAATAACATTAATACACCGACACAACATTAATAGTTTGAGAAGCAAGGTTGTAAGCCGACTAAATGGTTTGATGTCCAAATAATCCATTTTCTCTACAATTAGCCATTTCATGGTGGTCACAGCCTTTACAGAGTCTTCCTCTGTGGCCCATCTGAATTGCCCATTTCAGTTTCTGCCTGAAAGTCATACCGAACGGGTAGAATTCCAGAAGTAACCTAGTCAAGCTATCCCTAAGTCCTCTTAACTTACAATTGATAAACATTAAACAGACAGTCAGCATACAGAAATCCTTTTCTCATTGCCGTCATTAACATCCGTTTTACGAAAGAAAATTATAGAATTTCCTTCAAATACAACGAAATATTGTTTTCGATTCTAAATGCTTAGTTCGAAATTGTGAATTAACAGTACTTAGTTTAGCTTTAGAAAGTTCAGTTCACAACCCTTACTACGGAAATATATAGAGAAAAAGTATGTAATGAGTACTATCCTCTCAGTCAGGTCACATTCGAATTATCGATCCTTGTAAAGATAAATCAAACATACTATGGGACTGTCTGAATAATCTAGGTAGGGAAAATAAGGTTACTCTCTTCTATATGCCAGATCATATGAGAACTCTCAGCAACAGGCGAGCAGATGATCTTGCGAGGACGGAAACTTCCATGCTGTCGTAGGAAAAATATGCTCAATGAAACGGCAGATAAAGACTATTCTCAAATCAAGGAGGTTGGAGGCAATCAAAAGCTTTTTAGAAAATTATGATTGACCTAGATGTGAGTTATTTATCCGAATTAAGGAAAAACCTTTGGTTGATAACCGATCTTTTGACAGAAACTCTAGACTGAAGGTACACTTATTCAGATTGGTTCTTGTTTGGAGTTCAACATCTAAAATCTATAAGGATGAGAATGATTCATCGGAACATATTCTTGGAACCTGTGGTGCATTAAAATGCTTCCCTAAAGGATCATTTATTAGGTTAGAAAAAACCTCAGGTTCATAACCAGTCTTTTGACAGGATTCTGTAGACTCAAGGTGCACTTATTCAGCATGGTTGTTGTTTCGAGTTCAACATGTAGTTTTTGATACGAAGAGAATAAATCTTTGGTGCATTAATGCATGTCAGAAGGTAACATATGGGAGCAAATGTGGGGCTTGGTAACACCGAGCATCATCCTGAAGTTTATCAATAGGCTTTTTGAGGGACTCTCTATAAAGTTGAAGGCACGTACAATAGATCGTATGACCTCAGTCCTAAGGCAACTTTTCACAACAATGATAACAAGATGCGAAATATATGCCCCACACACATACATATTTGTGGCAGTATGTTGAAGAATTTTATGGTAGAGTATCGTATGTCTGAAGCCGCAGCAGTATATTTCTGGGGCCACCTCTTTTCAGCAGATTTCTGGCAAAAACTCTCTGAGAGTAAAATATAATTGCCATGAAAGAGTTTCTCAAAAGTCTGCGATTCGGAATGGACATTAAACTGTAGATCCCACGACACTCATGTATAAAATTTACTCACACAACATATGTAAGTGGTGTGAGAAGTTAAGTCGTAATCCTGACTGAAGGGTTGTAATGATCAATTATGTATGTTTGTATGTATGTATGTATCGTAGGTCTGGTTTTTTATTGTTTTTCGTTTTAAGACTGTTAGGAAGCGTTTTCTTTCTTTTTTTTACAATTCAGTTTAATTTATCAAGTTATTCTAACCAAACGGTTGATTGGCCTTCTGTAGCAGGTGAGGAATAGCGCCATGTGCGAACAGTGGTAAGTGTAGTGGCAGCTACTAACTTTTTTGTGACATTCGGGCAAGTCAAGGAAGTGATGATTGAAGTCAACGATCTAAGAAAGTATTAAAGACACTTCGGTTTTTAAAATTCATGTAACGCGTTTATCGTATTGGTCTCTACCAGCTGCTATCATGTGCTACTTGGGTTTATGGTCATATGACTGTTATTTCATTAATTAATTAATTTTCCCCCTCCCTTCAAAATCAAATTAAAAACTTTAACAGTTTCCAGCTAAAAAGGTAAAAACATGTACGTGTGGCGCATTAATTTTTCCGCGCACTGTATCCATACATCGTTATTTTTATTGAATTTCAATAAAACTTCTAATATTGTTTTACGCACACACATACATACATACAGCATTTGAAAGCAATGCAATGCGTTCGTTTCATGGTGTAATAATTGAACAAAAACTCAAACCAACTCATGCTTCAAATATTCCACTCACTCTGACAGTCCGCACTTCTATGAGTTTGTACAGCTAGAATGAAGAAACCCAAAAAACCGCAAAAAATCTAAAAAACAAATATCTTAACAACAACAGCAAACAGCAAACAGTTGTAAACAAAAACAACAAAAAAATTGACTATAAAATCTCACACGGTTTTTGAGAGAAGAAATCTCATACAGATGTTCTGCAAGCGGTCATAGAGAATATTTGAATACCTCACATAGGAAAAGTTTTAAAAGTTGCATGAAATAGGCCTTTAGTTCAAAAAAATTAAATGTCTTAGCAACATTGTTTCCCTAGAATTTCTTCATATAGTTGTTGTTAAAACAGTTTTAAAAGCCTTCCTCCAAACAATACCTAACACATGTTACAAGTCATTTGACTAGTCCGGTATACCTCCCAATCTTAATGCTCAAATCATAGGGGGAAAAACCAACAATGCAACAACAACAAATGCAACAATATGTTGTTGATATGTTTCAAAACCTCGAAAATTGTACACAAGCTTTTTAAGGTCGTTTGGTTCTTTGTATTGTTGCAGCAGTTCTTTGGCTTTTTAATGGCACATACAGCTATTGCTGTTGCTTTGTTAGTAGCTGCTGCACGTACGTATGTATATTGCATAGCAAAGCCTAGAGAAAACAACAACAAAAAAAAAACAAATTTTAGGTGCAAAAAATAGAACTTTGAAATTGTTGTTGTTGATGTTGTGCAACACAACAAGCAAAATCAGAATTTTATAGTAAATTTGTGGGCAAGCAAACAAACAAACAGACAGACAACGCGAGCAAACATATGCGCAACATCAATAAAGCACATAAGAATACAACATACAGACACAGTATAACAGACAGCCAAATATGTGGATGCGACCATCATCCAACTAACGAAATACAACAACAACAATAAAAATTGTTGAAGCCTTTTAGTAGTCACTCACCAAAAATGAAACGAACATTTAAGTAACAACAATAACAACAACAACAACAACAAAAACAACAATAAAGAAAAATTGCAAATGCAGAAAAACCTGATTACTGACCACGATTTATGCACGGGAAAAAATTATTGTGGCTTTACTAAGGGAAAGTAGCAAATGATCAACTGAATTTCAGAAATTTACTGTACTAGACACTCATCCCCCCATGCTTCTTTATGGCGCAGAGGTATGGATACTATTAAGCACTGATGCAGCGGCCTTGAAAGTATTCGAGAGAAAAGTTCTACGTACGATTTTCCGTTCAGTAAGAGTTGGCGATGATTTCCACATCCTATCCGACAGTGAGCTGTTTGAGCTCCTCAACGACATGGACGTTGTGCAGCATATTAACATCCAACGGCTACACTGGCTCGGCCATGTCGTTCGAATGGAGGAGGATGCACCGGTGAGATGGGTAATTGATGCGGGGATTTACGACAGTGCTTGCATTGAAAGGACCAAATCGAGTAAGCCCTGTCATCTAGAAAAAAAGGCGCCTGGAAGTGTGTGTTAAGGCAGATCGAAAGCCTCACCGTTAAAGGTAAGATAACAACCGAAAGCGTTTGCATAACAGGTTAAATGTTTATCGTCTGGGTTATGAAATGAAATAAAAAATGCCTGCTGGTGAGCTCCAACTTTGTTGTATTTTCTACACCATTTGTCTTCAAGTGCTGCCTTATCCTTGAGCACGAAAGACTTTACGTACCATCACTAGACTAGTAAAGTCAAAGCAAATGATCTTCACGATAAATAGATTGCTTTACAACTTGAGCTTAATCTCCTACCAAACTCGCCTTTGAATTTGTTGCAAGCCATCTTGTTAAACCAACATATATAACCAAGTCCATTTCTGCCATCGGGAGTTCCTTTAGCTGCATAAGAACAACTGATTTCAATCACTTTGCTTTGACAGTTGAAAATGTCAAACGGTGTTGACATTACTCTTCAGGAAGGTTTGGTAAGTCATTACGAAATGGTTGAAACGCTAGAAAAGCACCTTAAAATAATACATCTGTTAGCGAACTTTATAGAACACTTCCTCCATTTTACATAGATACCTACGTAATTGGCCATTACAAACTTTCAGCTAGGATTACAACCTAGTTTCTCATACCACTTATGTTGGGTGTGTTAATTTTATACAAGAGTGGTGGGACTTACGGCCTAATTTTGAGCCCAAACAACAGATTTGAGAAACTTTTCCTGGCAATTTTATTTACTCTCAGAATTTTTGCCAGAAGTCTCTTGAGATTTAAATAATCCACAAAGCATTACTTACAGCACAGAATATCACACAGATCATGAAAGGAAGGAAGATGAATGGAAGAGTAGGCAGCAGCCTGCGATGTAATATCTGAAGATGGTAAAGATGATTTAAGTTGCTAATAATCTGATTATTAGTGAGATTAGTGAGAATTGGAAACTAGAGGAAACATCTCATTACTCCTTTGATTAGACTTCCTTGTAGAAGTGACGATTAAGGCCTTTTGGAAATAAGTATGGTTTTAGAAACTCTGCTTACAAATACAGAAGTTGTAGACTCTTTTTAGAGGTTCTGACATTTACTGCAGGAACATAATAATTGAATACTCACTTCTTTAAGGGATTGAAAGTGTCGTATTTAAAAACCAAAAGTCGAGTCTGGATCGAATAGCCAAGACACGCACCAGGCAATATAACAATAAGACTTTGTGACAAAAAGTATGGTTTTAAAAACTCCGCTTACGAATGCAGAAATTGTAGGCTCTTTTTAGAGGCTTTGAAATCAGTTCTGTATGAAGGAGAAGAGAAAGTGGAGCAATATCTTTTGCAAGGGTATTGTAATTGGGAATTCAATTTTTAAGGGCCTTAAAAGAGTCAAATTTAAAAACCGAGTCTGGAGATATAGCCAAGACACTGGCCATAAGCAATATAACAATAAAGCTTTGTGGCAGCAAATATGGCTTTAAAACTCTGCTTACAAATACAGAAGTAGTAGATTCTTGCTAAAGGTTTTTAAACCTACTTCTGTATGAAGAAGAAGAGGAAGATATGCAACATCTTTTGCAGGATTATACAGGACGCTGTATATTGTAATTACGAATTTACATTTCAAGGGTTTTAAAATTGTCGTATTTAAAAGTCGAGACGGAAAATATAGTCAAGGCACTCACCCTAAAACCAAAAGTTGTTAAATTTAATTCTAATTTTTTCCTTAATTTCCTTGCAAGCTTTAGATAAGATAGAGTTTAAATTACGCTAGGAATGTATATTCATTCAGAATACTTTAGAGCAGCAACATAATAAAAAAAATTTTGGATTCACATAAGAAGTAGCAACTTTAAAGCCTAATTCCATGGAAAATAAAAGAAAGAAAAAGAAAAGCTTAGTTTTCTCTCGGTATTTACAATTTCATTATAATGTAATCAGGTTTTGTGGAAAAAAGGAACAATTTTCTGTTCAAACTTAGCACTTGCAAAAGCCTCCATAGAAATATGATCGTGATAATCATATTGATGATTGGTTCAAACAAAAAAAGGTTCTTTCTTTTAATATATGTGTGAGGCTTTGTGTGTAGGCTTTCCTCAAGATAAAGGATTTTATAACAAAGAACTTGTATTTGCTTAGAGGCAAAGCGGCCATAATAATAATGATGGTAATGATGATGACAACATATGCCTTATTTCTCTCAGTGTTTATCCACTTATACTCCCTTAAGGATTTATTTATTTACTAGCCATAGAATAAAAACAAAAAAAAAACTAAAAAATTTTATTTTCCTTCGTATTCCTTTAGATAGGCCATGTTCAAATATGATTTGTGTGTTTTAAGCAGGTTGTTTGTAAAATAGAAATAAAATTGGAAAATAAAAATTTGATAACAAAAAAAAATGCGCAACATTGTTGCATATTTTATGATAATTTTTATGAACTGAATTGGCGCCGAAAAATTTCTGCCGATGATTAATAAACAACGAAAGACTGAAAGGCTAAAGAAACGTATGAGTATTAAAAGCTATTTTGAATACTAATTATGTAATGAGCGTTGAAAAAAAACAGTTTCTTAAATTTTATTTACTGTTGCACAACATGTAGCAAACATGGTTGCTCTCCGTTGACGCGTTGTGTTGAAAACACAATATTGAAATGACACTTTGCATGTAAAATTGTTAAAAAAAAGAGGTCCTAACTTATTAATAAGTGGAGATGAGATTGTTTGATACCCTAATCAGCCTGTAATCCTTTAACAATCGATTTATTTCTGCAAAGCTAGTACCACATGTATAATCTGGTCATTACAATTCTTTAGTCAAAATTATAAAAACAAACTAGCTTCTCACACCCACTTATGTTGTTTGTATTAATTTTATACATCAGTGGAGAGACCTAAAGCTTAAACGCGACTCCGGAACAACAGATTTTTTGAGAAACTTTACTTTTATTTTACTCTCAGAATTTGTCCAGTAATTCTACATTCACGCCTAGACATGAACCATAACAACCAAGGCAAAGAAAAAAAATTATCTTTTTGCGACTATAATACAACATTTTATAGTTCGATAAGGTATCATGCTTTTGCCGTTATATTCGTATGTAATTGTAATTTGTCGTTTCAACCTTGAGTCAGGATTACACCTAGTTTCTCACATGTTACCTATGTTGCAGTGTTAATTTTATAGCATGAGTGAACGGGACTTACAGTTCTAAGTCGACAGATTTTTTTAAAGAAACTTTTCATGACAATTTTTATTTGTCCTCAGAAATTTTTGCTAGAAATCTTCTCAGAGGAGTCGCCGGAAAAATATTTTTAATTTCGTTTTGTTTGAGACGTTTGAGCGAGGACTTGAACCATAGCATCACGTTTAATAATCCAACACAATGCCTATTAGATAACGGCGACTATAATATGTCTTATATGGGTTTTAAATGGACCAAGAGATCAGTCCATAATATTCTAATTGATTGATGCCTAAGATACTAAGCATTTGTAAGGATAAAGTACGTCTGTGGCATTACTTTATCAAGAGAAAGGTCTTCCTTTTATTGTAATATAATTGGGACAAGAATATCTTTCTGAAATGTAATTTCTGTCGCTTGCTTTCTTTATTAATTGGTCACTTCAGCAATTAAGTCAATATCACAACCTAGCTTTTGCCACCACCCATGTTGTGTGTGCATAAAATTATGTGAAATCACATGAGTAGCGTAACATTTAGTTTAACATCGGCTCCGAATGACGTTTTGAGAAAGTTTTCATGGTAATTTATGCGCTCTTAAAGCTTTTGCCAGAAGTCAGCTAAGAAGTCATATTTCGCTTCTTTGGACACGTCTGAGCTGAAGTATGAACCACAAGCCTTCTTCTAATAAGCCAACCCTCTACCTACTAAACTACGGCGAAGGCCATTCCGAAGGCGTTGTATTCAAATAACAATTCGTTCATGTTTTCTTAATCAAACCTTAACAGAACCATGCCTGTTATAGAAATAGTAGGGTGCACAACATCATGTTTTAAACAGTTTATAACTGCTTGCAATAAACTGCTACCTACTACTACAGCTATTACAGCCAACTATTGATGTGGCAGCAATTACAACAAGAAAACTACTTGCAGTCAACAACAATAATAACAACAACTTCTAAACAGTTTTCATATAACAAAACAAAACTCTACATTCTGACAGGCCAACCGTAGAAAACACAAAAAAAAAACAAAAACAAAAAAAACTAAAACGAAACTAGAAGATGAAAACGAAATAAGACAGTGAGAGACAGACATGTTACACAGAATCCGGAAGTAATTTTTGATGATGTACTATTACACTATTATACAAACAACAATAGCAACAACAACAACAACTGCAACAAAAATATCTACAAATGTATCTTAAGTTTACAATCCATGTAACCAGCATACGTTTTGATTGTTGTTGTTGTTTTTTTTTGTTTTTTTTGTTTTGTGTAACAAAAAAATAAAGAAGCACAAAAAATATTTACGCATACAATGGCTTTTAAGGCTATTAGAAGCTGTTGTACTACTACATACAACCCAAAACACTCACCTCAATTTTAAAAAGAATAAAAGCATTCAGTTTGTATAGATTGGGGCCGAAGTTAACAATCAATATTTATTTGTTCCTGCAATTTCAGATTCTTATTATGGTTTAGCTTTAACATCATTATCTCGATTAGACGATCATTATTATTATTATGGTAGCTTTGCCTCTAAGCAAATACAGTAGTAAAGTTCTTTGTTATAAAAAATCCTTTATCTTGAGCTAAGTCTGCAGACAATGCCTCACACATATATTAAAAGAAGGAACCCTCTTTGTTTGAACCAATCATCAATATGATTATCACGATCATATTTCTATGGAGGCTTTTACAAGTGCTAAGTTTGAAGAAAAAATTTTTCCTTTTTTCAACAAAACCTCATTACATTGTGATAAAGTTGTAAATACTGAGAGAAAAATAAGATTTTCTGTTTCTTTCTTTTATTTTCCATGGAATTAGACTTTAAAGTTGCTACTTCTTATGTGAATCCAAAATTTTTTTTATTATGTTGCTGCTCTAAAGTATTCTGAATGCATATACATTCTCTACTGTGTCAACTGTATCTTATCTAAAGCTTGCAAGGAAATTAAAAAACAATTTCAAATTAAATTCAACAACTTTTGGTTTTAGGGTGAGTGCCTTGACTATATTTTCCGTCTCGACTTTTAAATACAATTTTAAGATCCTTGAAATGTAAATTCTTAATTACAATATACAGCGTCCTGTATAATCCTGCAAAAGATGTTGCATATCTTCCTCTTCTTCTTTATACAGAAGTGATTTAAAAACCTCTAGAAAAAGTCTACTACTTCTGTATTTGTAAGCAGAGTTTTAAAGCCATATTTGCTGCCATAAAGCCTTATCGTTATATTGCTTATGGCCAGTGTCTTGGCTATATCTCATGACTCGGCTTTTAAATTTTACACTTTTAAGGCCGTTAAAAAGTGAATTCTCAATTACAATATCCTTGCAAAGGATATTGTTCCGCTTTCTACTCTCCTTCATACAGAAATGATATCAAAGCCTCTAAAGAGAGCCTACAATTTCTGTATTCGTAAGCAGAGTTTTTGAAACCATACTTTTTGTCACAAAGTCTTATTGTTATATTGCCTATGGTGCGTGTCTTGGCTATATCCCCAGACTGGACTTTTGGTTTAAATACGACACTTTTAATGCCCTTAAAGAAGTGAGTATTCAATTATTCAATGTTCCTGCAGTAAATGTAGTACACTTTCCTCCTCTTCTTCATACAGAAACGATTTCAAAACCTCTTAAGAGAGTCTACAATTTCTGTATTTGTAAGCAGAGTTTCTAAACCATGATTGTTTCCACAAAACCTTACTTCTGGAAGAAAGTCTAATGAAAGGAGTGATAAGATGACTTCCCTAGTTCCCAATAATCATTGCACATGTCAGCTTATTAGAGACTTAAATCACCGGCAACGCTAGCACCACACTCAGCAGTACTGCCATTTGTTATTACATCGTAGTCTACTATCTACTCTTCCCATAATTTTCCTTCCCCACATGATCTGGCTGATTTCCTCTACTCTAAGTAATGTTTTGTTGATAATTGAAATCTCAGCAGTCTTCTGGCAAAGAACTCTGAGAGTAAATAAAAAATTTCTATGAAAAGTTTCTCAAATCTGTCGTTTAAAGTCATCTTTAAGCTGTAAGTACCGCAACTCATGTATAAAATTAACACAAGCATCATGGGTGGTATGTAGTTCAGACTAAAGTGTTATAATGATCAATTAGGTAAGTTAAGTGCCATTATTACAAATTGCCTTTAACTAAAACCAGAATTTTAACAAGCAGAGGCAAGATAATTGAACTTCCAGCCATTTTATCAGATAGCGGCAACATTTTAATTCCATTCCTCTTCCAGCAGGATTTTCTTCGACAATATCACACACTTGGAATAAACTGTTCACAGTTTCTTTATACAATTTTGAGCATTTAGGACATCGCATGAATAGTTAGTTGCTGGCTTTTGAGAGCACTGTATACTGTTAAAAACGGCTTTAGGTTACCTTAATCCATCTTTCAGTAATTTGTTCGTAGGTCGAACTACTTTCACTTCTTTGCTAAGATCATCATCTTTCAAATGGATGGACATTTCGTTTTAGAACTTCTGGAGTTTCTTTCAAGTGGTGATAAAAACCCGCCCTTGCCTTGATCGCTACATCCCAGGGCTAATTTTGGATACACTGCACGCTCTGATAGACATCTGATGTGATATCAATTTCATATGCTTAAGCAGCTGCTTTTAAAAA
>QOCX01006551.1:0-11197 GCA_005959815.1 Sarcophaga bullata
AAAAATATTTAAAACAAGATGTATTAAATTTTTGGTGTAAACCATTGTTATTGATGTTGAATAGCGTTAATATTATTGATCTTTAATGTCTTATAACAATGGTTAAATAAATGATGAAATTTTTAAATATGCGTTATGGATAGTGTTGTATTGGATCGTATAAAGAACAGTGGAAAATATTCTCATTAAAAGATTAATAAACTCTTGTTTTCTAAATTTATAAAATATATTCATTAAGACATTATATATTGAAATTTCTTTTTGATATTCTAATAAAACAGAAATAAAAAAATTCTCCAGTTGCAAATGCTAACAAAACACTGATAAAATTCATCATCTTAGCTTTTTATAAACACATACATATATTTATTAAGTTAGACCTCCATTTATTTATTAAGTTTTCTAATTAACACTTTGAAACCATATGTATATGTATACATATGTAATTATTTACATAAATATGTATATATTTTGAGGCAGCCATTTATTTCGTTTTATTTACGAAAGTAGAATTTATTTTATGGTATTTAATAGATTTTTTTTTTAGATTTTACAATACAATATTCAATTGGCAAATATTTATAATAATATTATTTTCATAATTTCATTAAAATTCATTAAAAAAATATATTTTTTATTTGTTATAAAAAATGCCCCCCCCCTACCCTTTTATTCCATTAATCAAAAGATAATTTTATTTATAAATACAATACGTTTATTTTGACATACTTTATGAATATACATATATTTTTCAAAATTAATTTGATTTTAATTTGTGATATTAGATTAATATTTACACTATTTTACAAATAATTTGCAAAAAAAAAAACAAAAAAAAAAACAAATTTATACTCGAATACCAACAGCAAACTAAACAAATACAAGCAAGATAAATTCATACAAAATAAAAAGAAAAAACAAAACACATCTCTTAAGGATATTTGAATAAAAAAACCCAAAAAAATAAAGAATACAAATTAAATAATCTATCAATATCAAATATATATTAAATGGATATTAAAATAAATATTAATTAAAAAAACCAACACAAGGAATTTAGTTTTATTTTTAACATGATTTAACATGATAACATGATATTTTTCACATGATGATTAAAAGAAATCCAATACTTTTGCATGAACTTAGCATCATTCTGGACAAATATAATGGTGCCTCTCTTACATACAACTATTTAAGTGAGTCTATCTCCAACGATATTAATCGCTATGCATTATACGAACAATGGTAATCACTTTGGTGCCAGGTTACAATATTAATTCATTGTCTGATGAAATATTGTCCATAAGTTTTTTTTTACTCGTTTCCAAACATTTCCAAGCGAAGTTCGGTTTCGAAAAATTTATTTAATAATTTAGTCGACAAGTTGGGTTTTCAACAAAAAAATGTTGCATATTAATGCTGAATTATCATCATCAATCTAATAATTCAAATCTTTAATGTAAAAAAAAGTTGATTAGGTCTAGCTAATGCAAGTTGACTACCAACATTTAAGAATTTCGCTTTTAAACAATTTTTTTTCCGACATCTTCAAATTTTTGAAGTGATCTGAAGTCTAGTTGTGCATATAATGGTTTTAAAGATTTCTGTAGTTTCTAATAGTTTTCCTTCAATTTCTTATAATTTACTAAAAGCAAGTATGCTGCTCTTTCTTGTGGGCTCCGTTTGTATGGCATTCAAGTTTCTCTGTAATCGAAATAAATTTGTTTCACCCAAATTTAGCGGTACAAAATGGAGAAACTAATATTTTGTTTGTTATAGTATTAGAACCTCATTCACTACTTACACTTTTACGTACATATATCTTGCGTATGGTATATATTCTCCTTGCTACGGTCAATTTTTAACTCGCAATGTCGTTCGCAAAGGTTTACAACAGCGATTTTTAACGAATCTTAGCAAGAAGATGTTTTCGTTACGTTATACGGTATCAATAATAATATAACAATACAACCCCATTCAAAGAGTGATTTCTACTCCTTAAAAAGTAGTGTCATAACATATACTACGATTCATTAAAATAGACTTTCCTAACTTTACTTGTAACTCAATTGAACAGTTGTGAAGTGTTTTGAGTAAAAAATAGTATTTTTTCTAATGTTATACTAAGAAAACGTAATATGCAGTACGGATAATGTCTGAGAGTCAGCAAAATGAGATTTTGTGTATAAGGTAAGTAATTGAAATAACAAAGGATATATTTCTTATAGCATTACTTAGGATTTTAATTGCTTATTTGATAAGATTTACGTATGTACTGGTTTCGCACTGGCTAATAAGTAAAGAAATTTTGTTATAGAATATGAAAACATTTCTTTTGTTTCCATACCTCGGACATCTAATAGTAAGAGTAATTCTTCAAATTGTAAAAAAACTATTTTCTGTTTAAAGCATAGAAGAAAACTGATGTATCTGAGTACACGCTACTACAATTAACACACTTAAAGTAAATTTCGCATGCTATTCAAAATTGCTAAAAAATTAAAATAAACAAATAATTTCTTTGATATTACTGACTAGAACCTTAGTTACTAACTTTACTTTTCTCTTTAAAGCTTAAATTTGGATAAAATATGATATACAGAAATATACAGTACGTACAAGTGAAAATGTTTACATTTCAATCTTGTATTGAGTATAGAGGAAATTGTATTGTCCAGTACCGTACTGTACATAAAATCGTTTGCCAAATGGGTAATAAAAATGTTTCTTATTTTTCCATAAATATTCCTCTCGGTCAGCGTTGCCAAAAAAAAAAAAAAAAAAAAAAAACTTTTATTTTTGAAAAAAAAACTTATTTCTACAAAAACTTGTTTTCTAGAAAACTATCAAAACTTCGAAAGGAAACACCAGAGGCCGGTGCCCTGTGTTGGTGTTTCTTTGCCTACTATTGCCCGGGACTAATAAAATACACAATATTTTATTTTAAAAAATAAATTGATTGAAAAAAAAAATGGAAATTGTCAAAAAAAACTTGTTTTGTTAGGAAACAAATTTAATGAAAAATTGGAAAAATGGAAAAACTTGGCAAATGTCTACGTTGTTCTCAGTGTACATCGCTTACCGTTATTAATTTATAATGTTTATTTTTATAAACTTTACATAAGTGTTCAACATGTTGTTTTTTTTTTATTATTTTCTTTCACATTGAAAATGGAAGTTATAAATTTTTAACTCATGTTTATTTGTTGTACTTTTACCTTGTCTTTATTGCTTAAATATTTAGCTTATAAATACTTTGTTATCTTTTATTTTTCGTTGTATATTTGTTGTTTATTTTTAAAAACTTAATTCTTGGTACTAAATTAAATATTTAATTTTGTTATCAGGTGTAGTCATTGCTGTTACCCACAATTCTCTCATCGACTCGATCTTTTTTAATTATCACTGACATGGAAAATGAAATAAACAGGAACAAAAATGTGTCTGTTTTTATGTTACCACTCTCTGACGCAATATACAGCAAATTATCTGTGTATGACAGGGTTGTCAAGTATATTTCAATGTTTTTTTCTTTGTAATATTCAATATTGCTGATATTATAGCAAACTTTTCGTAGAAGAATTTACAAGGACACATAAGAAGACCCGGAAACTGTTGAGACATCCTAGGTTTTCCTATTAACTAAAGTTCATCGCTAATGACCGATAGTTTACTTCAGACCGTCAATTCGATGACAGTTTAATACCGAATTGGGAGTTTGACCGTTAATAAAATTTAATTTTGTTTTACAACTACAAAATCAATCCATCCATCTTTAATTAACTGCGAAAACGATTCTTGTTTTCAATCATAACAATTTTATGATTGAAAGAATTTTAAGCACGCATAACAGCATATAAATAAAATAAATTAATTCATTTATTATGGGATTTAAAAATGCAAAACAGTGATATGAGAACGTGCAACTAAATGCTGTATTACATAACTGATGTTATAATATGATCGATGAATTCGTTTAAAAATATACAGGGTACTTAACAGAGGGTATATAATTTCCAATTGGGTCAATGGTATAATTTAACAACAATACGAAAGTATTCTCGTGAGAGTTTATTTTAATTATTACACAATATACACATGCATGTCGTACGACAATACAAACAAACGAAGAGTTTTTCAAAGGCCGGAATGGACGATAGGCAGTGACGAAGATACAAGCAATAATTAAGCGATGCCAAGACGTCCATGTTTATCAGTGAAAAATCGCGTCGTTTTTAAAACTAAATATGAAGAAAATATGAATGTAATGCAATAATAACTGTAAAACAGTATAATATCAGTTTACAAACAAGATTATAAAAACTCTTCTAATTCGAATTCTTAAAAAATAAATAAATAACTAAAATGTGTAAAGTTTTTTGTATTGCTAGGTTACCATGAGGGATAAGTAAATAAATAAATATTTCCTCGATTTTCTAGCATTGTGAATATTAAATGCAATTCGTGACATTTTTAAAATAAAAATCTCGAGCCTTCTTGCAGAAATACTGACTAACATGATATTAACTTTAACTAACTTAGTTAACTTTTTAACATTGATTCCATTATTTTCTGACTATCTTTGCTGATACTCTCTACAATACAGCGTTAAAAATTCTCTTTCTTTAGTCATATTAGAAACGGATCTTGGTCCCGAATTAACATTTTTAGTTCAAAATAAAACACTAGACTATAGTCAATTTAGACTGTAAACTACATAAAAATTTAAACAAGTATAAAGATCGGTTACGGGATCAGAAGGAAGGTAAATATTTTGATTTCAAGAAGTCTTTACTTTAAAATGTAATGTTAATAGTTGGTTATTAACTGATAAAATATCAAAATTTTAAATATTTGTAAAATTTCCGTTTTTTATAATCGATTCGTAACCCTGAAACGAGTAAATGTATGGGCAATTAAATAGCTATCATGGCTTTATTGTAAGACCATAAAATCTTTTCAGGATGATTATGAGCCTTTTATATAAAATATATTTTGGAAAGTAAAATGATACTAAATATTTTTGGTCACTTTCGTGCCTCTTTATTACCTCTCGAAGAGTTGTAACATTTACCAGAAAAATCGTATACAATATATTGATGACTCTGACTTTAGTTTAGTAATAACTGCACTAAACTTTAGTTTAGTGTAACTGCATAAAAGTAGTTTATTTGGTTACAATTTTAAAAATGTTAATTTGTATCAAGTATAATTTCTGGAATGTCATTTATTTAATTAAGGGAACGCTTAACAAGCGAAGAAAGCATAAAAATAGATAAAAGTTACTACAAAAGCAGTGACCCAAACGCAACTTGATGTTGATTTTTCGATGAAACTATTCTTTAGCGATAAAGCTCTCGGTGCTCAGATTGTGAAAATGCCATTACATTCGGAAGATGTGACTATATGATATATGTTATGGACTTAAAGGCTCATTGATACGTATTGTGTCAAAAATGACTCTGAAAGAATCGTTGTCAATAATTTAGAGTGCTATGGTTATTTTTTTGAACTGTAAGTATGACGTTTCAACAAGGCGGTGCCATTAGTCATACTACGATGAGACTGATTTTGGCTTTATTGAATGAAGAGTTTCCAGAAAGAGAAAGAATACTTTATAAACGACGCTGACTGGCTATTAAGATCATGCTACCTCCTGATGTTGGAACATTTGGAAAGTAACTTTCTTTAGCTTATCACCGAAATGTTCGAAAAAGTAGTTGGCCGCTACAACCAATCTAATGACATTGTACTTAATGGTAAGAAAAAAAAAGTAAATGTTTCGTCGAAATTATAACTTTCAGTATGTTTTATTTAACTTAACTGCTGAAACAGAACTGTGTTTTACAAGGAAAAAAAAAAGAAAAAAGACTAATTTTTTTAATGAAAAGCTTACACACTTGTTAAAAATTTAATGGCCATAATAATATCGATTTAGGTTATTATTACATTGGGGTATAGAATAAATTGTTTGTAATTTTTTTTTTAAACCAAATCGCCTGTACTTGCCTGACAAAGCGTCAAATTTTGTGTTGTTTAAGGTTTGTATACCAAATGTAAAATGTGTTTGAATTTAAATTTTAATTCCGGTTGTCTTCAGGTTTTGCCAGTATTGGCATCACTGTTAATTAATGACTGTTTAAATGTTTGCGTGTGTGTGTGACTGTGACTATAACGAAATGTCAGACAAGAGACTTGCTAAAAGTTAAATGAATTGAACTAAAAACAGACAAGTGCTTTCTACCGACGAGGCAGGTTCGAAGAAAAAGGTAGAAGAAAGAAAAAATTAAATGATAATAAGTAACGTCGGTTAAAAAATTGAAAATATTTTAACGGAATAAATTATTTAATTTTAAACGTAAGTAAAGTTTTTAATTTAAAATAAAAATGTACTTGCAAAGTAAGTTTTGTGTTAAAGAGAGAGAGGGAGAGAGAGACACACACAGTGAATAATGAAAAAATATAAAAAACTAATAAAACAAGTGTTTTTGCTGTATGGTGAATTATTAAAATTAATATGAATTTAACCACATATAAATTAAAACAAATACTTGCTTAAAAAAACAAAAAACGAAAGACAGCAGACAAAAAAAAAAATTAAAAACAAGGTGATTGCCAAATGTTTTTTTTTCACAATTTTTGTTTTAAATAAATACTATAATGAAGCAACGATACGATAGAAATAGCAACACATTTTTTTATTAAAAAAAAGCAAGCATATAAATACATAAAATACATAGAAATATATTTTATGTGAAAATAAACAAGTTTATAGTATTAAAAAAAATTAAATCACAAAACGTATTTACAAAAAAAATCAAGAAAAAAAAACAACAAAATTAAATACTATATAAATAATAATAAAACAGCATAACTAGTGCCAAAAAACAAATCAAATGTTTAATTAAAAAAATATAAATAATAGAATCAATAAAACCGAAAATTTAAACAATTGAAAGAAAACTATTGTACTTCTCATTGAATAAGAAAATTTTTTATATATATTATTGAATAATCCTAAAACCGTTATTATGTCAGAAAGCTCAAGCACAGTTATTATCCATGTTCCTGCGTAAAGCAACAACAACGTTTAATTGTCATAAGAGAGTTTGTTTCGTATTTTTTTTTTAATTAAAAGCAATGAAATATTCAAATTCAATAAAACGCGCAAATTGCCAACAATAATTTTGTTAAGAGAAATACGACTGCTGCTCTTACATTAATTTATTTTAAACTGTATTTACACATAACAATTACAGCAAAATAAAACTTCTCACCACTCAGTTCATATTAACGTTATTAAATTGCCTTCCCCCTTTCCTGCCATTTCGTTTTGTTCATTAGCTAGCTCTCCACCACCCAGAATCAGTTTCGTTAACTTTAATGACAACAATAACACGAACTTAAAAAACAATTTTTTTAATAAAGAATACGTTAAAATTGGAATATTTTGTTGTTGTGTTGTGTGTTTGTTTGTTTATTTGTCGTTAATTTTTTTACATTGGTGTTTTTGCTAGGTGTGCAATGTGTATGTGCATATAGTATGTGTGAGTGGAATATGAGAGTGAGCTTTAAATTTAGTCTTGTTAGTTTTGGGGCTCTTCTTAACACTTAAACACACTTCCATGCATACATAACTCTGCTAACGTTAACGTTTGTGTGTATATATATATATGTGTGTGTTTTTATTTGTTTTTAGCAAGAATCCAGTGTTTGTTTTTAAATAAATTATTAAGAATGAAATCATGTGACTCCAGAAAATTTTTTAAATCAAATCTAAAACCGGTTTTTAATAAAAAAAGAACAAAAAAGGAAAATTAAGGAGAATAAAATACAAAACAAACATCAAAGAAATGTTGATGAAAAAACAATAATTTTTGATACAAAT
Source organism: Sarcophaga bullata (assembly GCA_005959815.1). NCBI lineage: Eukaryota > Metazoa > Arthropoda > Insecta > Diptera > Sarcophagidae > Sarcophaga > Sarcophaga bullata. Next base: position 7,889 of record QOCX01006551.1, read on the forward strand.
TCTAAATGAAATAATCATGTGACTTGTGAAAAACTTTTTCAGTAAAGTTTTAAACCGAGTTTGTTCAATTTGTATAGATAGGTTTTAATAACTAAATAATTAACTTAACTTAATAATTAATAAATTAAAATCAAATTTAAATGAAATTTAAACGCTAAACAAAATAATATTAATTAAAAAAAATTATTGTTTAAAAATTAAAAAAAAAAATTAAAGTCGGCTTTGAGTGTTAATTTCAAGGTGTTTTTACATTTGTATTGTTTTTATCACGTGATTATTGAATTGAATTCTATTACAATTTAGATGAACTTGAATGTTTTTTTTTCTTTAATTAAAACTCAATTTAATTAAAAGTTACGGTACAGTGGGGTACGAAGAAGAAAAGAAAACATATTACGGTAATATTAAAACTTCAAGTTGTTGGCAGGCACATAACATATTTTTGGTGTTTATTTTAATTGAAATAAAAAAAAATTAATTTAATTAAATCGTTTCTGTTTCCATGCAAAGTCATGTGATAAATTATTAATAAAATATGTATAAAGTTGTTAATTATTCTAAATAAGTACAAATCATGTGGTTAGATCATAAATAATATTAATAGCAATTACAACAAATACAATAAATATGTTGTTTTTTAAGTATTTTAATTAATTTCATTACACAATTTGATAACTAGTCAAATAATCATGTGCTGATTATCCCAAATCACGATGTAATCATATTGAAATCGATTATATTGTATAACCGCGCTAAAAATATTAATTTGTTTATAAAAGGCATGGCTTTTTTTAAAGTAATACCTTCATTAATCGAGATTTATTATGATTTATGCCATAATTTTGTGTATAAAATTCTTGTCACTTGCAGATAATGCTTATTAAACCTCACAGAAACCAAACCTACAACATGTATTTATTACAAAATTTTTCCAGGATTATCTTACATAACCTTCTTTAGTTTAGTTTTTATATAATACGCGTACATATAAACCATGTGATGTAAGAAAAAAAAAATTTTGATTCAAAACTGTTGCCAAAAACTTTTGCTCATTTTGAGGGCCCTGATTTGTAATGAAAGCAAAGAATGAAATTCTAACTTTTCTTAGTAACAATTAAAATAGTTGTGTCAATTATTCAATCTTTTAAAGAAGTTCATGAGTGAGAAGTTTTTTGTTTAGAAAATTAGTAACTTCCCTATAGAATACGTAACATTTGGTTTGGTCATAAAAACTCAGAGACTAATTTATTCTTAATCTGTTTATTTTCTAGCATTTTCCTTATTTCTATTTCGGCTAACAATTGAATGTTCTCTCTGTAGACTTTTTCTAGGACTATTCCTTTTCAGGGCCTTTTCTGGTGCTTTTTATCCTTCCTTTGTTACCTAATCTAATCTAAAATTTGGATGTTATTGGCATTTAAATTTAAATCCATTCCCTTTTGTGAATATGACAATTGCAATTGACGTTATTTTAAATGATAATGATTTACATTTTATTTATAAATAACTCCAAAATATAAATAATTTATTCTTCCAAAGCCTTATGATGAAATAAGACTTCAATATAGAAATGATGTGGTTTAAAAATAAACAAGAAGAATAAACGATAAAATATAATATAAATTAACGTAGCGACTGATATTTCCACATGTCTCACCACCAGCGAACCAGAAGGGAATTTTTGCGGGTTTATCGAAAGACTAATCCAAAAATCCTATTTGGTATGATAAAACAGTAGACTCTATATTATTGATATTTTATATTGCATAATGATATATTTTGTATTCCAGGGAATGTACTGTAGTCAACGCTTTAAAATTTTTACAAATAACACTGGTATTTTGCCCTATTAGGTGATCCGAAATCTAGAATGTATTATGAATTAATGAAAGTGACATCTCCCATAAAAAAAAATTGTTTTTCCATTTCTGTTTGTATAACTTTTCAGCTGATCATAATGTTGGATTAAAACACAGTATCGTTGGAACAATGTCCACTACAGGAATAAAAATTCAAATCAAATGTCTAACTCGTAAGCTATAAGCTTTATATTTTGTGCAAAGAAAAAAAAGATGGGAAATATTAAATTAGTAGGAGTCATACAAAATGAATATTATTTACCGCTTATCGAAACAAATCTAACATTAAATTTTTCTGTACTTTGAGGCAAAAGTAACTAGAAACGATACGAATTTGTTTACATCAAATTTCGTAATTTTATTTAAAAAGTGCACCAGCTTGTTACCAATAACCTGCGCTTTTTTTTAAATCAAAAACATTTTCATTTTTTAAAAAATATTCTACTTAGCGATAACATTTAATTATTTCCTCTGGAATATTATGAATAAAACAATATTAATTTATAATTTGTTTTGCTTATCACTAAATTTTCATTCCATTTTTTGTAGTGACTTTATAGGAAAATAATCAAATAATCTATAATTAACATCATAATTTAAAATCAGACCTACCGAGTGAAAATATAACATAATCATTTCTATATCCAAAGACTTCCCATTTGATTGTATTTTAAAATTAATAATTTAAAATTTTTCGAAAGGCAAGAGGAATAGGGCCTTATCTCCATAACGATTTTTAAAGATTTTAACCATTTCACTTAAGTAGAAACAATTTTGTTTCGCTGATTGTTTGGACTTTCCAAAATTTAATTCAATCTGATATTAAATATGTTTTCTGTCTCTTTTTTTTAATATTAATCTAATGATATGCCCCGTTTAAAGTGATTTATGACATTTGTATTGCTTGTTATTATTGATTGTATTTGAAAATCTTTATAAAATATTGCCTGCTTCTAATTGATTAGACAAAATAATCGAAAAAAAGTAAAGATATTAATTACATAATAATAAATAATGTTTTGGATTTCGTACTGCTACAATATGAACGTATATTAATTTTTATTTCATAGAATATTTAAAAATATCGTGCTTATGAATACTAGCTAGCATGTTATCCTACTATCTAGTGCAACACTTTAAAATATTGTATGTAGCCAAGAGAGTAGTCTCTCCCTGCTGATAACATTGAGTTAATTTCCTTTTTAATAAGAGAATATTAAAAGACAGTTACTCATTGCATAACAGCTAAAATGTTTAGTCATTTCTATGAAATTTCTCTTAGTAATTTATGAGAAGTTGAATAATTTTATTGAAAAGGAAGTTTTTTTTTTATTGTCAAAAACTGTACATAAAGGGTTATGAATTTTTTGGTAAAACCCTGTAAAGCTTTGATCTCGATAAAACTTTTGTTTCATTATAATGTTAGGACTTTGTTGTTATGTACGAAATA
>QOCX01006552.1:0-11194 GCA_005959815.1 Sarcophaga bullata
ATTGAGTTTAAGTCAACAATAGTATGGGACAGTCTAGGGAAGGTAAAACAACAAGGTAGGGCATGTAGACTTTTGTGAAAATGAGCAGGCTGATGAGCTTGCAAGGGAGGAAGATTTCTTGTCTTTAAGAAGCCAATTAACTTTCTATGGAGTTGTACTAGATGTTTGGAAAAGTATACTTAATCAGAGCAGATGACAAAGCAAGACAAAGACTCTTATCTAAGCAAACGGAAGTGAGGAAGTGAAAATTATTATTGTGATATTAAAATAGGGAAACGAGACAAGCTTGGGAACATTTAGAAAAAATCTGTGGTCATGCAATGAACTTTTGACAAGGCACTGCAGCACTCAAAGTACATCATTAAACCTCAAACGCATACAGTGACTATAAAAATGTATTACAAGAACGCATAAGAGGAAACTGGAGGCATTAATGCATGTTGAAAGCAAACCCTTATGATTGTCCGACAGCGAGTGTCATTTCAAAGTTTGTCAGGGCAATAGGCTTGAAAGAGACGTTAAAGAGAAACTCTATGTATGGTTACCCTATTGGCTACCGCTGTAGTCTAGTAGATGGTGTGTTGGCTTATTAGACACGAGGCCACATCTCATATCCCAGAAACGAAATATGAAAACGAATATTTCTTCGGCGACTGCCTCTCAGTAGATTTCTAACAAAAACTTCTCAAAGAAATCTGTCGTTTGCAATCGATTCTAAACTGTAGGTGCCACCACTTGTGGATTAAATTAATACACACACCACATAAGTTGTGTGAGAAAATAGATTGTAATCTTGATTGATGGGTTGTAATGACCAACTATGTATGTATGTTTGTAAGCATATGCCATTGCCTAAGAATAATGCCATCTATGAAAGTATACTGGCTTGTCGTTGGACCTAAGGTTAGACGCTTTGTTTGCTAACTCATCCTCGAACTTAAAATGCTGCTCCCTGTTCTTCCTATGACTTTCATTATTAATGTTATATTCTCTGGAGAGTCAGAAAGCTTGCGGCATTATTTTTTAAAAGATTTAAGGAATCATTATTTTAAAAATGGGAAAGACAGTTTACTGCTACACCATGTGCCAAGTATTATAGAATACTAGGAGCTGCCTAAAAAGTTTTTTTTAAGGATCTTGATCTGTAAACCATCAGCTAGGGAAACATCTGGAATTGCTAACTTATTGGCCAGAAGTATAAACGATATTAAAGGAAAGGCAACTCATAATTGCTGACAATGCTGACAAGGTAGGTGCATGTGTAGGTTTTATGGCGCATACACAGTATATAGTGGCCATTTTGTTGAAGCTACAGCCGGCAAATGAGTTGTCATTTATCCCTTCCATTTTGGCAAAATCACCATAGACGACCAGATACAACAACATAGTTCGCTGAATGGGCTCTGAAGCAGTTCCAAGCGGTTGTAATGAAATAAAAGTTTCCCTGAAACTATAGTTGCACTGTGTGTTTTATTGAACTTTATTTTGAATTTTTTGTTTTTTTTTGTCTCTAATTTTTGTTTTTAACGTGTAGATTAGAAAATGATTATCAACTTACTTTCTATTACTTTGTTCTTATTGTTTATTCAATTTCAATTTAAAAAGTTTTTTTTATCATCAACGGGAAAAAAAATTACAAAACTTTCTCCATCTGATAGACAAATTATTACTGGGGATTTTGCTTAACAATTAATTTGAATCTGTGATTTGATGATTTTTCATTAAAGATTAAAACTTTTTTGTTGTTGTTTTTTGTTGTTTTTTTTTGCTGTTCAAATTACTAGATTTTAATTTGAAAAAGTCTTCTCTACTGGAAACTGACTTTTATCTTGATTCATAAATTTTTTTCTTTTTTTTTCCTTTTAAGGAGAAGAAGAACAAAAAAAAAACAAAAGTCTTCTCTTCTTTAAGTCGATTGTCTTCCATTTACAATTCAAGATTAATTTCCCAATTCTATTTAAAAAATTTTATTTGAAACTTTTCAATTTCTTCTTTTAATTTTTTTTAGTACAAAAAACCAATGACAACAACAACAACAACAACAACAACAAATATTCATGGAAATGTAATAATTTTCGGAAAATTTTCAACAGAAATTCAACTCAACGAACCATGGTAACTCTCAAGGAACAACCAAGAGAGAGATGGAATAATCTTGAAGCACTTTCTACATATCTTTATGAATGTCAAATCAGCTATGTTGTATGTATGTGTGTATGTATGTATGTATGTATGTATGTATGTATGTATGTATGTATGTATGTATGTATGTATGTATGCATGTATGTATGTATGTATGCCTCTATGCTTTCTTTGTGTGTATTTATGTTATAAGCATTCATACAATTACCCTTTAACTGTAAGTAGCACTTTCATTGTGTTTGTGTAACCGAACATTCTCAAAAATAATGCAAAATGCTCAGCGAAGTGTATTATTGCATTAGAAGCCCAAGCAACGATGCATCATCAACGAATACAATAATCAGGTAAAGCATAGAAAGTAGCTTAGGTTAGGTTTGGTTAGCTTGGGTAATACAGCATCTACTATAGAGCCAGTAAAGCTATCTAGTTCCACACACGTGCCACAAAGAGAATGTTGAATTGAAACCATCTTGATAGTGAGAAGGTTGGGTTTGGTTTTGAAATTCGGCAACCTGGTATGTTGAACCACCGATGATTTGTTGAATTTCAAGCTGGTTTTTTCAATTTGCAAAAGTATTCCTGTGGAGGCGACATCTCCGATCCACTACGTGCCTGTTCGTTAAGATTTCGTTCAAATGTTTTGTATAGAACATGTTGGAAAACCAAATGGTTACTCTGAATATTGTAAGAAAAAAGAAAAAACTTTTGAAAGTAGACCTTTTCATATTCAGATAAGGCGACTCTAAAGAACATATTTTCTCCCATATTGCGTAGTGGATTCTGCTGGCCAATTGACCACAAACGTTTACGAATTCAAAAGCTTTTGAGGTTAGAAGAATGAAATCTCATTGCGTTATAGGATGGAATCTTGTCTCAAGCCCATCCGAAAATTCCGTAACCATGAAAATGAATCATCAGAGCGAATCCTTAGAACCTGCGAGACGTAAACTCATCCTAAAACGAAACACTTGGATGTATATCACATGTTAGACAAGGAATTGTCTTTGTCGACACCGATCAGCGTTGCGAATTTTGTCTGAACCATAGTTTTAGGAGGAGATAACCCATATAGTCGAAGAGGAGTACTATGGTCACAGTGCTAAGACACCTCATCATGACAGCAATAATTACAATCGTATGTGATTGGTTATGAAGACACGGTAGTCTAGTAGGCATTGTGTTGGTTTATTAGACGTGAGCCCACGTTCGAAACTACAGGTCACAACTCTCCAACAAAACGGAATACGAAGAAATACTTCATCGTTGACTTCCTCTCAGCAGATTTCTGGCAAAAACTCTGAGAGAAAAATAAAATTGTCATGAAAAGTTTCTAAAAAAATCTGTCTTTTGGAATTGACTTTGAACTGTAGGTTCAACCAGTCATGTATGAAACTAACACACACAACATAAGTGATGTGAGAAGTTAAGTTGTAGTCCTAACTGAAGGGTTGTAATGACCGATTAAGTATGTTACGTTCCATCAACACAAAGTTGCTTCCTTTTTAGGTGCTTAACTAACTCTCTGTTGCATATTACCGTTTATACAGTGCATTTCTTTGAAATATTCCAGCATTTGAAAACGATTTTTAACTTTCCTTGAAACGAAAATTTACTTGACTTTACACTTTTCCCCTTTTCGAAAGGCTTTCTTTTATTTTCGTTAGAAAAATGAAATCAAAAGCCAAAAAATATTTTTTTTTATTTTTTTTNAAAAGCCAAAAAAAATATTTTTTTTTGTTCTTTTTTGAAACAAAAATTTAAAAATTCAAAAGGCTTTCCAACAATTTCTGGTTAGAATCCCAGTATGATTGAAACTTTTTTGTCATCATGTTGCTTTCGAACATGAATTAATAATTGTAATGCGCCCCGGCATTGGTCTGCTGAATACTACGACTAGGAAAACGCAAAAGAAAACAAAAACAAAAACAAAATCAAATCAAATCAAATGAAAATGCTTTTAAAATATAATTTCCATTAAAAATCAAGGATGAAAAAGAAAAAACTTCAAATGGAAATGAAAATTTTGTAATATTTTTCTCAAACAAACGAAACAAAACAGCGAAAGCCGTACACTTTGGCTTTAATAAGCTTTAATTATGGTCCCCCAAATATTTGTTTTAGTTTTCTAGCTGAAGTTGGTACATAATTTATGGCGTGTGAAATTATTTAAAAAATTTTATTTCATTTCACTTCACATAATTATTGGCATACTTATTGCCATCACAGCGTAACAGGCAAGAGAGGTGATGGCAAAATGGAATCCTAATCAAAAAGTGTCACTCACAAATATAATTTGCTAATTGACATCAAAACCAGGTCAGGCATTGGAATAATTTGATTACAATTTTACAAACACACTCGTTATGGTCAATAAAAGGCAGGCGTGCCACTAGAGCTGTACTAGATGTTTATATCGCCAGGCCTCAAGTTGTTCCAATTACATTGGAAAACACACTGTAATGAGAACTGAAAGAATATTTGTTTGACGATTCAACTACTACAACAGATTCTAGAATTATAGAGTTGCCATGTGCCGTTAGCTCAAGTCGCCGTAGTCGCATAGGTAGTGTGTTGGCTTATTAGATCTGTGAGGCCACGGTTCAAACCACAGGTCACATAACGTCTTAAGAACGAATTTAAAAAAATATTTCGTCGGCGACTTCCTCTGAACATACAATAAAATTGCCATGAAAAGTTTCTTTAAAATTTGTTGTTCTCTGGCAAGGTAAGTGCATATGCAGATTTTGATGCGCATAACCATTCTTTGAGATGCAGCCAGGTCTAAAATTTTACAACAAAATGATGGTTGTTGTGTGGTTTAGGCTTCAATCCTTCCAAAACGGAATTCATATTTCTCAAGCCGATATAGGATACCAGTTTTCCGAACCTCAATATAATCAATTATCCTAGTCAACAAAGACAGAGTAGTTGGGCTTTATTTTGAATATCAAACTCTACTGGAGGTATAATACAAGGGTCCTCAAAAAAGGCAAGTGGACACGAATTGGGGTTTCTGGCCGCGATGGAGCTAACCTTGCTTTACGGTGCTTACAATTGGTGGTCGAAATACTGTGGCAGTCACTGGTTAGCAATACTTTCTCTTCCACATAAACTAGGGCATATAAAGCCATACTCAGTTGGGTCCCCTCTGATCTTGATTTCAAGCAGAATACAAAAATTTTGCCCTATGTAGAGTATGAACACAGGCCAACGTAATTCATGCGGAGATTTTTGTTATTGAACAAGCTGCTTGAAACCAGGTACCTGCCTCCTTCGAACTTGATCATATGTAGGGACAGTCAAGCAGCAATCAAAATAGTAGGATACCATCCCGTCAAACCAAAGGGCGCCAAGAGTTAACTTCGACACAACACCAGCCTCCATTGGGTTCTGGGCCGCTGCGGCATACAGGGGAACGAGCAGGCGGACGAACTGGCACGGAAGTCATCGGAGATGTCTAAGGAGAAGCCGATTGAGGATTGTGTCTCTATAGGAATACTCTTCCAAATTGGAATTCAAGGTGGTCCGTCTAACTTGATTGCCGAATTTCAAAACTATTGTGTCCTGCAGTGGGCAACAGGAAAACCGAAGGCCTGATTGAGTTCGACAAGAGAACGGTTCCCATTCTAACAGGAATTCTAATGGATGCTATTGGCAGTTTCGTTGACAAGCTCGGTCTCCCCCTTAAGGATTACTGCCGAAGCTGTCATGATGTAGAGGAAACAGAATCGATGCAACACTTTTTATGCGAGTGCCCTGCACTTTAGAGCAGATGTCATCGGTTTTTGGATGACAAAACTTTTGCACATCTGGAAACGGTGGCAAACGTGCCACTAAGGGAACCGGCCTGTTACATTCGAAGCTTGGTTCAGTTCAAGACAAGGGGCTTACTTTACCTTATACTGGGTGACATAATCAGCCATATGGCCACCTTGAGCACTTGCCTGTGAATGTCAAGCTACCCGCGAATCTCACTTAAAGTATGAAAATGCATTAACACGGGAAAATTCAGTAAACACGGGAAAATTCAATCGATTTTTAATTATTTTATAAGCAAACAAACAATGCCATAACCGTTCCTAAAAGTTACCCATCCCTGTGTAAGAGCATCTAATACAACAAACATATTGCCACCACAAAGTCCACAATAATTAAGCCGTAGCATCAATGTGTGGCCAACATCATGCATGTAAAGATGCTTTGTAAATGTTTAAATATTTGCTCATGCATTAAAGGGTCAACGGAAATCGTTGTGCAACTAATTGTGACACATTTAATGGGGAGGAATAGGCAAATAAGGACGAATTTCGGTTTTGTGCTTCAAAAGATTTGATTTTAAACAAACCTAGTAAAAGGTAAAGTTCGGAGAATAAACGCAGTTGTTGCATCATTTTAAACTTTTCTACGTGCGGGAAAATTTGTCGTATAGCTTTGGTGAATACAAGCGGAATGAACAACATGTAGGAAAGTAGTTCGAGTATCCGGTTGAGCGTCATCTTTCTTTAGTTATGCTTGGCAGATTTCTTCGGTGGCTGAATGCTTCAATAATTCAATTTCTGATTTCAACTAAGGAATCATGTTCGAATCAAACCTTCATGTCATTAGACATCAGGCATGCATTGAGAATTGATAATTCAACAAAATAGTCACAGCTTCCTCTTTATTCCGTAGGTAGTACACTGATTTCTGCTGTAAACATGACTTTTTCTGAGGAATTTGGGTTCTCCGATTGGGTATAATCTGCTCAATTTTAAGGAGACACACTTTGGACGGGCAGCCTATACCTTTGATACAATACTGCTAGTACTCTGCTAGATAAGAAGACGACTGTTTGTCTTCTGTTCTTAAACCACACATACGCAGTTCAAACGAGGCACTTTTCTACTAGAAAGCATGTCCATAGCATCTGTGGCCCTTAGGAAGAGAAAGAAGCCTCTCTATTACCTCATGTAAGACGGAGGTCCGTAGGAGGCGCCCCTAAGAGCTGTGACAATTAGTAAGAGGAAAGGCCACTCTCTCACCTCATGTAGCAGTTGCATGAAGAGACGGAGGTTCGTAGGTGGTAGCCATAAGAGCTGTGAGAATTAGGAAGAGGAAAAGGCTTCTCTCTCTCCTCATCTGCCAATGTTCTGCTATTGCCATGAAAAGCCGGAGGTTCGTAGAAGGCCTCTCTCTTCCCTAATGAAGCAGTGCCCTATTCTTGCCATGAAAAGAAGGAGGTTCGTAGGAACTGTGACAATTAGGAAGAGGAAAAGGCTTCGCTCTCTCCTCATGTGCCAATGTCCTGTTCCGGCCAATAAAAGCCGGAGGTTCAAAGGCTTTTAACTGAATTCTCTAATATCCAGAGGACTACTGCAACAGCAAGATTTATTTTTGAGTTTCCCTCATGAAATGTTTGTTCGCCGGGTTGAACATTAATTGTGGTTTTCACGGAGTGTCGCAATGCTAGTCTGAGTTGGATTGAGAATCCTCCTTACCCAACCCAATTGTATTGGTTTACTGAAGTCTCAGTAATATAGTATCATCCGAGTCACCATCTGTATCGTAGATTGGGATTCAATACCGGAAATAGGCCTAGGATTACCACCTAGCTTCTCACACGGCTTATATTGTGTGTGTTAATTTTATACATGAGTGGAGGCACCTGCAGTTGTAAGTCGACTTCAAACGAGAAACTTTTCATAACAATTTTGGGTTATTCTCACACTTTTTGCCAGAAATCTGCTGAGAGGCAGTTGCAGGTCTTACAGTTTAATATCTAATCCGAACGACAGATTTTTGAGAAAGGTTTTCATGACAATCTTTATTTACTCTCAGAATTTTCGCTAGAAATCTGCTGAGAGGCAGTCACAGGTCCTACAGTTTAATGTCTTCTACGAATGACAGATTTTTGAGAAAGGTTTTCACACCTCAGAGTTTTCGACAGAAATCTGCTGAGAGGAAGTCGCCGTCATATTTCATTATGTTCGTAATGACTGACCTGGCTTTTGAACCGAGATACGACCACGACATCATTATGAGCAAATGACTACGTCCAATACCTGAAACAAAGAGATTTTCGCAGAGACAGTTGGCAACTCTATTATTTCAGAATCTTTAGTGTTAAAAAGTCAATGATGAAATTGAATGTAAAATGAAAAATTAATAAGCAAACTCGGTGAAAAGGCATAAGTTGCGCCGAATGAGTGCCTTGTGACTTTTCTATAACCTTCTCATCGGAGAAATCAATTATTATGCATAACGATACAAAACACTACTTATACCCTAATGTAGTTAAATCTCAAACACTGCTTCTTTCAATCTACCGAAGCGTTGGCGAAACATCTTCAATTGTTATAACGCATTCGATCCCCTTACAAACCTCCACCATCCAATGTATTTTCTCTTTTACCAAATTTTAAAAGCCTCCATTGATTGTCTATTAAAAAACGAAGTAAAGTAAATGTAGGTATAAGTTAAGGGCTAAAGCTGTGCTAATGGATATAAAATAAATGAAAAACGAAAAAAAAGAAAAGAGAATTTTAACAAATTGCTCCATTGTTAGAAATGATTTCAATTATATGCCGACAAATCCGGGTGGTCAAATAAAAAAAAAACGGAAAAAGAGGAAGAAAAGAAAAAAACACTCAATACAGTAATGGCAATACTGTTTGAATGGATAAGTGTCCTAGGAATAATGCTACAGAACATGCCATAAATGAAATTTAAATGAGTTTATTGAGACAAGGAAAATAATTTTTTAAATTGTGAACCGTTATGTCAAGAGAAAAATAACGTGGAAATTAGAAAAGAAACAGAGTTTTTTAATTTTTAAAGCTACTTTAAGGCGTTAACAGATAAATTACTTCCCGTTAACCCGCGGTTACTTGCTTGATTGAACCACTCGAATAAGAATATATATACCACCGAAATAGTTGAGTATTTCTTGGCCAAGTAAAAAATTCTCCCTCCTACTAAACATTGTGAGCCTGTGGACAGTGAATTAAACGTGAGGTGTTTAGCGTAAGTAATGTGTATGTATGCGGAAATTATGCCATGGCCATTCGCAACACAGTAAAAATGTGTGTATTTTTGCAACACGAGCAACAATTCGTTGTGTTTTCTGCCCGATCAAATGCCATTTTCATACAAGCATTCATTGCAATGCAGGATTGCATTGCATCGCTCGCGCTCATTATCTCTCTCTTGGCATTGTTGCAAGAAAGAATGTTTTCTTAGTCGTAAACACAATGAAGGTTGATTGAAAAGAATTGAATTGTTAGCATTGCTAACCATCATCCATAATTTATTTAGAAAAAAAAAAACAATTTTTTCCAGCGATTTTCTTTTGTTTTTTTGCCTCGACTGCCTGCCTGCCCAGACTATAGACAACCTGAATACTGAATTTTGTTATTTTAAGCCATAAAATATAAGGTCTGTAACGCTTGGATTAAATGGTTTAAAAGTTAAATGCAAATATAATATTGCCAGAATGAATGTAAAAATATAAAAGACACAGCTGCAAAGCTTAATCGAATTCCAGCAAACATTTTTCAGGCAACAGAAATTTATCAGCAAATGCAGGCTTGCTTGTTTAGTTGTTAAATCGTGTATGAAGATAAGTTTTCCCTAAAAACTGGGACCGTTGTTGAAATGCTAAGTTCCATGGGTTTAGTTTAGCTCAGAAATAATTATCGATTATCATCGATAACTTATCGATATAGTAATCATATATAATAATAAATAATAAATAATAACAATGATATCGAATAATCATATAATACCTATTATCGATCGATAATAATCATCAATATGATTTAAATTCGATTATCGCTTATTATCGATAATTAATTATCGATTATTATCGATAATTCTTTATTAGCGATTATTATCGAGTTTTTAGTTTAAGCAACCTTGCAGTGCGCCTTCCATCCAGTTTTGGCTAGATTCTATGCTTCGTTCTATCTGTGTCCGAAGTCTGCCATCTACTGCTGACGGAGTCTGTGACCGCATTGCCAATCATGAGATTACAAATCCCCAAATGGACTCCAATAGTCAAGAAATTATCAGAGAATTAGATAGACGTGCCGTGGCTGGCCAGTTTATCCGCTCTGCAGTTACTCCAAATATCATTGTGTCTGGGAAACCAAATGCTGTGGACATCATATCTGTTCGTAACGCTGTCTAGGTGTCTGCGATAGCCGTAGACCGTACTGGAGTTCATTGCGTTGCAGCCCAGTGCTCTAATAGCCGACTGGACATATAATTTGAATCTAAAATAATCGTAAGTGATAGAAAAGACATTTGAGATCGATACACAACTACTCTTTCTTATGCACCACAAACTGTTATGGACGCTCTAAATACGGCACCATATATCTTGAGCTAATTGAAATGGTGCCCGAGAAGCTGATGTCTTGAAATGTAGCGATTAAGGATTACATCCTATCTTTATACTAGATTTCTCGATATGTCACTACGAATAAAGCTGTCTTACACTCATGGCAATAAAATTAGTGACTAATTTGAGAGATTGAAGTCGCATTTGTCTAGTAGACCTGTAGGTGGAGATGGTAGTTTTGTTTACCAATGCTCATTTGAGTACACATAGCGGCCCCTTGTGACGCTACAGGTTAAAGCAGTCTCTGTACTGACCGAGTACTATCAGACTAGGGAAGAAGTTGGTCAGCGCAAGGGCTGCATATTAAAAGCACAACTACCTTATGCTGGAAAATCAGATGAAAGTTTAATAAACAAAGCTATATCCGTGACATTAATGGATGATAGCTGCGTTAAGCTGACAAGGATTAGATCTGCACCTTGCAAGAGATGAGCATTGACAAAGTAAGTGGATAACAGTTTCCTCTTACTCAGCATATCTACACTCACGACAGAAGTCGTTAGTTAGATGGGAGCTGCTTTCTTTCCGCGTGTCTTCCCATAACACAATGACATGTTAACATGGCCACTGTGACCGAGATGACTTTACAATCAAGTCCGAGTAGTCTAGTAAGTAGTGTGTTAACTTATTAGACGCGAGGCCACGGTTCAAAGCCCAACAAAGCGAATTATG
>QOCX01006553.1:0-11194 GCA_005959815.1 Sarcophaga bullata
GGTGTGGCTGTTGTGGTGGTAGCTGCTGCCGATGCTGTTGTAGCTCGGGTTGAGCGTGCTGGACTTTCCCTAGCTGTAGAATAGCGTGCTGCTGAGGGTGCTCTACCGGCAACGGCTGCCGAACTAGCTGAACTATCTGTAGAGGCACTCGAGTCACTGCTGCCGGAGCGTGTAAGCTTCATGACGGCTGCTACTCGTTCTGGCACTGGAGCTGCTGGTTTTGACTGTTGAGTAGGAGGAGTAGGAGATCCATCAGATTCTTCTTCAGAATCGCTGACAGCCTAACATTTTTTTTTTTTTTTTTTTTTTTTTTTTTTTTTTTTTTTTAAATGAATTTAGTTGAGGCCAAGACATTTCGGATATGTTGTTGGAAGTGTAGAACGGGAAATGAACAGCGTTTGAGTTTGAGTTAAACAGCGTTTTAGTGATTAGAGCATGAAACATGTGACGATTATGAAAGAAATTTGAAATTTATGAATTTGATTTTGAAAAAGATGAGATTCAAAGAAATTTGCAAAAAAAAAGGGGAATTTTGGAGGACAAAATATGGGCGCAGTTGTTGAAAGGGCGGGCAAAACACTGAGAACTTAATGGAAATAAAAACAAATTTTTTAAAATTTAGTTTGGTTAACCTAGAAATTGTTGTGATTCCTCTTGGAACAAATCTTAGAGGAACGTAAGCAGATGGTATTTCCACTAATTATGGTATTACCGACAAGAACAGCATTACCGCCATTAATATTTATTTAAGAATGATTTAAAAACTTTTTTGTTTTTATAAAAACATCAGTCATGTAGGCCGTTTCGCAAGGGAAAATGTTCATTAACCCTGCCACGAAATCATTTAAACATTATTCTGTGCTGTTGCTCTTCCGCGACTTAAAATGTATTCCGTAGAGGAACAAAAGCAAAACAAGTTCTTAATATCACTGATGATATTAACAAATTCCAAGCACTGGCAATGACATGGCCACGGAACTGGAATTGAAGTGTGGCATGAAGCGAAATAATGCCAGCCTATAGGCTTGTAGAGCAATGAAATTTTTGGGGAGAAGATGGAGAGTAAAGAATTATTGTAAATAATACATCATTAGAGACAAACAAAGAGGGAATGAATGCATGGCATGAAGGCATGAATGGCATGAAAAAGAGAGAGAGAGAGAGTAAGAGAGTGAATGATGATAGGCTTCTGTGTGATATGAATAATGTTTGGCGGTGATGTTTGTATGTATGTAGAGTTGATAGATAATAATGTTGAATGTGATATTATTTTGTTATTTGATTGAGAACAGGGAGAGGGAAGAAGATAAAATTAACAAGCACAATGATTTTTTTGTTGTTTTTATGTTTTTGTTGTTGTAGTTTAATTTAAATAAATTCTGTTTTATTAAAGGGACATCAGAAGAAAAATTCGAAAAATAAAACGTAACGAAATTATAGGATAAGAAAATAAAATTAAAAAAGAACAAAAAAAAAGAAAAAAGAAATCTCAACGCAAAATGCAAATCAACTCAAGTAAGTGGAACAAAAAGGAAAAAAAATTAAATTTATTTATGCAAATGAATTAAAAACAAAAACCATAATAAAATTAAGAATAAAAAATACTTTTTTTTTTTTTTTGGCTTTTTATGGTTCAATTAGTACGAAAAAAAACAAGAGAAAATTAAAATTCAAATCGTTGTGGTTTGTTATTTTTATTTTCTTCAGCTCGATTTTTTTGTTTTTTTTTTGTTTTGAAAAAAATGAAAAAAAGAGGAACACAAAACAAAGTAGAAAAATTTCAAAAATTTTTTTTGCAAGGTAAAGATGTAAATAATAAGAAAAAAAGAGGTTGAAAGTTTTTCTTATTTTTTAAAGAAATTTATTTGTTTTTTTTTTAATATTTTTTGGCACAGGTTTTGTTTTATTTTTTTTATCACTAAACATATTTGTAAAATTTTTTTTTATTTTTAAAATTTTAATTTTTAAATTTTTTTTTTTAATTCCATTCCATCCTTAACGAGCTTAGTTCCTTAAGTTAACATACATTTTTTAAAAGGGGTGTTAAGAAAGAAAAGAAAAAAAATTATTATTTTTTAGTTTTATAATTCAAAACTTCTGATGTCCTTTTATTTAACCAAAAAACAAATATAATTATTTTAATGGCAATTAATTATTTTTTTTTTTTTACTTTTTTTCTCAAAAAAATATCAGGCTGACATATAAATTCATGTTTTGTTTTGTTTTTTTTTATATTTTTTTAATTATTAAATAATAAATTAAATTAAATTTTAAATAGTGTTAATTATTTTAATTATTTATTAATTATATTAATTTCTGTTTAATATTTTTATTTTTTATTGTGTTAAATTTATTTTAACTTTATAATTGGCTTAAATTTTGTTTTTTTTTTGTTTCCATTTAAGCCTTACATCTGTTCGAAGTGTTTTCTTAAGAGATATTCATTTGCTTTGCTAATCAATTAGTTTTGCTATCTTTTCTCTTCTGTTTTTCTTGTTCTTGTTTTTTTTTTTTGTTTTGATTTTTGGCCAATATTTGCATATCGTTTGTTGGACAAGAAAAATATTTGAAGAAAAAAAAAAGAATGCAAAAAATTCTCAAAAAAAAAGTCATTTTTAACTGGCACTTATCCTTTTAATACTTTGTTTAAATGTAAAAAAAACCGGGGGAAGTATGCTAAGTAACACATGTCAATTTTTCTTGGTTTTCAGAAAAATTTTTTAAGTAAATGCAGAAAGTAGCCAAACCCTGTTTGGTTCTATCATTCTGACAATATTGTCATTTCAGCTACCATCTGAAGAATGGTCATTTATTTAGTGAAAGGCTTGTCCAGACATCCATAACTAGTCATAACAATCCCTTAGTCAGCATTGCGACCTAATTTCTCATACCACATATGTTGAGTGTGTTAATTTTGTCCATAAGTTGCGGTTAACTCCGCAAGACAGATATTTTTTGAGTAACTTTTCATGGCAATTTTATTAAGTTCTTAGAGTTTTAGACGGAAATTCGAGGAAATTTTTTTTTATATTTGAACTGTGACAACACATCTAATAAGGCCAAACACTACTGGACTAGGACGACTACTACATTTAGAAATATGGATTACTTAATCGTCAAAGAATATGTAAAAATAGATTAAATTTACTTCAAAAATGGGGATTGGAAGTGGCGTTATGCACTTGACCTTTTGTGCAAGGTGTTGTCAAACCGATAAAAAAAATTTAAAGCGTTGCCGATAAGGTCAGGCCTGTGCATCAAGCTGACGAACAATGCTTCTGTTGACGTAGAATTAAAATTTATCGAATCCATGGCATTGAGTTACGATTGAACCCCTCTTACAGTACGTTGTGTTCGTTTTTGCACCGCCAGCTGAAGGATAATCCGTTTGAGCATTTTGAATGAATCAAATCTAGTTTGTTTGAAGAGAATGGTTTAAAAAGAATTTTGTGTGGTAATGAGTCATTGCTTTTGAACTCAAGACCTCAAGACTTAAAACGTCAAATATTATTTGAACTTGGTACGAGGAAAATCAATCATTGAGAGTTGGTTTACACACACACGAGTATATACATACATAATAGGTCATTACAAACTTTCAGCTAGACTTATGGACCTAGTTTCTCATACCACTAATGTTGTGTGTGTTAATTTTATACATGAGTGGCGGGGTTATAATTTTAAAGTCGATTCCGAACAACAGAATTTTGAGAAAATTTTCATGGCAATTTGCTCTCAGGGTTTTTGCCAGAACTCTGCCGAGAGGAAGTCACCTAGGAGATATTTGTTTTCATATTTTCGTTTTGATGTCTGAGCTCGGTTTTGAACTGTGGCCTTATGTCTAATAAGCCAACACACTACCTACTTGTCTGCGGCGACTTCCAACTGATGGTTGGTTTGCTAAGTTTAAATAAAGTGAAATGAGCATCGATGACAGGGTACACAGTGAACGCTCTCAAGAGGTTACCACCGTTATGTAAACATTAGAAACTTTACAAATTAATTTAAAGGACCGCCAAATTAATGAAGATAGCTGAGCCTTAAAAGATCGTATTGAATGTATCCGGCATGCATATTTGGGTATTCGAAATTTATATTTAAAGGGTATATGCACCGAGCATGTTTCCAATCGACCAAAAAGACTAACGAATTGATTATTCTAAGCAGTGTTTGAAGCTATGTTCCATCATAAAAATGAAAGCGATTTTATGCGTTGACATGCGACAATAGATGAAACATGGCTCCATCATCTATCACCACAGGATTAAAACAATTGTCACAATGCCATGGATATGCTGATTTGGTGCTACAGCAACAGGCTTTAAACGCTTATTTTTCAAACTTAATTATTGCAAAGGGGGTTCGGAGAACCCACTAGTGATAAAGGAAAAGTCATTTCATCTTAGAAAAGTGACTACTGAGGGCTCAATATTATATTGTTAGGGGCCGTATTTCTTCAAAATGTCATTTTATCAGCAATTCAGCAACACTGTGCCCATGTGGATATTTTATTTACTCTCAGAGTTACTTGCCAGAAGTCTGTTGAGAGGAAGACGCCGTTAAATATTTTTTTCATTTTTCGTTTTGTTGGAGCTGTCTGATCTGGGGTTTAAACCGTGGCTTTACATCTAATAGTAGTAATCGCCGTAGTCTAGTAGGTAGTGTGTTGGCTTATTAGACGAAAGGCCAGGGTTCGTATCCCCGGCAGACATCAAAAACGAAATATGAAAAAATATTTCTTCGGCGACTTCTTCTCAGCAGATTTCTGGCAAACTCTGAGAGTAAATAAAATTGCAATGAAAAGTTTCTCAAAAAAACTGTCGTTCGAGTCGACTTTAAACTGTAGGTCCCGCGCACTTATGTATAAAATTAGCACACACAACATAATGGTGTGAGAAGCTAGACCGTAATCCTGACTGAAGGGTTGTAATGGCCAATTATGTATGTTTAAATCTAATAAAGCAACGCTCTACCTACTAGACTTTGGCGACTATAGGTGAGTTTATGTCAGATTGTTGCTTAGCATACTTTCCCTTAATACAAACAAAGCAAATACGATACGGTAGCTCAACATACATACATAGGCACACTTCTCTTTCTCTTTCGTTAGATTACAAGGATTGTAAATGGAAACAAAAAAAGAAAAAGAAAACATGGCCAATTATAGAGTTTGAAATTCGATATTCAAACTTAAGCTTAAATAGAATGACAAAGAGTTAACTCAAGATCACTTGGTAAGAAGAAGAAAAAGAAAAGAATAACAAAACGAAATGGAACAAGTTACAGGTAAATCAGGTTTAAAGGTTAAATATAATTCTGTAATCCTTTTTTTTTTTTTTTCATTCATTTATTCGTTAATCTTTCTTTTTCTTTATTTTAGACTTAAAAAAAAAACTTTTGTTAACATAGAATAAAAAAGAAAATAATTGGAAAATAAAAAAAAAAAAAAATTATTGAACTCCATACAGTAAAGGGGATAAATGTGTTTTGAAACAAAGAAGAGGACAAAATACATGAAACAGACAAACAACTAGACAAACAACTCAAACTAGGTATGTGTTATTGGTGGTGGTGATTTGGTTCAAAACCATTTGGAAATAACGTGTGGTTAGAAATAAAAAAAAAAAAATAAAAAAACGTTGTATGTGTGAATTGAATTAAAAGAAAAATTTTTGTTCAATTTAATGCGTCATGTAAAATAACCCAAAGGAAATTAAGTAACTAAACATGGTACACTCGCTAGGCCTTTAGTTTATAATAAAATTTTTCGTTTTAAGGGTTGGTGGTCCAAAGAAAATTTTCATCATAAACAAATTGGCATGAAAATCATTTTTTTTTCTTTAAATTAATAAAACACATACCAAATCGAACATTTATTGTAGGGGAAAATAACAAAACAAAAGAGAAAATTGTATTGAGGGAACATAGGAGGAAGGGGTGTTAAGGTTTAGGTTTTTTGAAGGTCTAAAAAGTGTAGAAAAATTTGAGAAAGAAATCGAAAGGAGGAGGTTGTCTGATGTAAAAACTATGGTTGTTCCTGCAATTATAATAAAACTATCACAATATTTCAATCGGTAACTATCTATGCTAAGTTATATGAATTCTTAATCAAGTGATGTACAGTTAAAGCCTTAAAACCAATATGAGGGTTAATAATCGTAATATGAAGAATAGAAAAACAAATACTTCTCGTGGAAATTCAAAATCTCTATTCCAGATAAAAGGGAATGGAAAAAGTGATGTAATGCACCTTGTAAACGACTTCATACAGATCTCCACAGATGGTTCACAATAGCTCAGGGCTATGGAGAATGGAGGCATAGATCATGCGATAAGTTTACCGAATGATTGCAGTGTCTTTGAGTTGGAAGTGTCGGCCATACTTAGAATGAGAATATCTCTGGTAGTGATATTAGTACATGTAATGACCTTTGGTAAGTTTTTCTACCTTAGTCTCTCTACTATCGGGTGGGCCATCTATCGGCTTAAATTTGAACCATCGGTTATTTCATATCAGGCAATACTTATGTCATTCTAGTCTGTCACAAAGTTCAGTATGTTATCTCCACTGAAAGTAATCGTAAATCGATTACGCTTGAGCAAAGTTGGACGTTGGGATTTATTGGCAATTTATTTCTAAAACAAAGACAAAATTGTTCGGAAATAACACGTAAATGTCACACAAAATTTGATAGCCGAGAAGGATCAACAGTGCCCAGTATACGCAATTTTATTGCTAAAATTTCTGAATCTGAAAACGAAGAGTGCGCGTTAGAATCCATCCTCATTAACTTGTCTTTGTTCTCAAGAATGAACATTTTAAGCTTCAGTTTACCGTGAATTGATCTTGCAAATTGATTGCAAAAAGATCTTAGTATGAGGCCTTATAAAGTTCAATTAGTTCAAGAGTTGAAGCCGCATGATCATTCGCTTTGTTTTCGCTTCGCTAGATGAGCTAACGAGATACTGTATGATGCTGAAGAGTTTGCCAAAAAAAATCATCTTTTCGGATGAAGCTCATTTTCATCTTGGTGGGCACGTTAATAAGCAAAATTTCCGTAATTGAGACTCAGAAAACCCAGACGTTGACTTGCAGAGGCCAATGCTCGTATTAGAAGTAACTGTTTAGAGCGGCTGGTGGAGCTAAGGCATCTTTGGCCCGAATTTCTTTGAAAATGAGGATGGCTCAACCATTACGATCAATGGAGACACCTATTCCACAATGATAACCAATTTTTTTGTAACCGCTCTACATGGTATTGATGTGAACGATTTTTGATTGCAACAGGATGATGCAACTTGCCACAATTCACTGCGTCAAACTTTTGATGGCCGTTTAATTAGCTGAAATTATGATGTCAATTGGCCGGCAAGAAGCTGCATATATGACACCGTTGGACTATTTTCTGTGGGCGCCATTTAGGAAAAATGTTATGTTGAGCAATTTGAAGGCCAAAATTTGATGCCATTGTCGAGATATAACAGCGTACACTTGAAAAAGTGTACGAAAGTTGATCCGATCGAATGAAATACTGCGAGGCCAGCCACAGGAGCCATATGAATGAAATAATCTTCCATTTCTAATCGGAACAATTGTTTTCCAACAAAAAATGAGTAAATTTGGCAAAATGTCAACCCGTTTTTGTTTTATTACATTTTTAAATTTAAACTTTTAAATGGCCCACCCTTTATATGGCTGAGAATGAACCAGATATGGTACAACCATCGAAGTTTGGGTTCAACCCAAACCTCAGTTCAACAATATAGTAGTAGACACCGCCATTGCTGAAATTCTGGTGAAGGTTAATTAGAGGGCTCACGTAAATTTGACCAAATTACAAAGTACAAGCTTGATGTAGTTGTCACAATCATTACTGAATCATTACTGTATTCTAAGTATTTTAAGTAATTATATGGCCAATGACATCTACAGTAGTTGCAGAGACTAGAAAGGAAAGAACTTGGGGTACATCCCCATGGAATATCAGTATTCATGGTCAATACTTTCTCGGTCAATTCTAATTATTATTGAGACCAAGTCATTTCTAGTTTAATCTTCTTATTTTCACGAGAAGTCTTTGCGATAAAATAATAAATTTTCTTTATAAAAATCACTTCAAAACCCCTTCTCATTTCGTTACCCACTGTACATCACTTGTTTCTAAAATATTCCTTCGGAAACAAAAAATTATTCTAAAAAAAATACAAAAAAAAACTTAATCTTCGTCTGTTACTTCTTCATCAGTTTCTTCGTCTTCTTCCTCCTCTTCTGTTTCGGTCACTTCTTCGTTTTCTTCCTCTTCCGTTTCCGTCTGGTTGTCAGTCTCTTGAGCTACGCTTGTCGTGTTAGTTTCCTTTTTATCCTCGTCATTGTCATGGTCACTATCCTCTTCTTTAGGGACAGCAATCGTCCGTGTGTCTTGCGTGTTAATGATTTCTGGATGCGTTGTTTCGCCTCCATCTTCTTGGTCTTCGTCATCATCTTCTGTTTCTGTTTCTGTCTCAGTTTCTGTTTCGGTTTCTGTCTCAGTTTCTTCTTCCTGTTCGTCTTTTGTTGTCGTTACTACATTGGCAGGTTGTTTTGTCTCCTGATCTTCTTCACTTTCATCCTCATCTTCCTCTTCTGTTTCTTCCTCTTCTTCTTCTTCTGTTTCCTCTTCCTCCTCCTCCTCCTCCTCTTCCTCTTCTTCTTCTTCTTCTATGTCTTTCTTATTACTATTGTTACTAATACGTTGACTACTACTACTACTACTACCACTACTGGTTGTGGGCTGATTGGCTTCTTCATTTGTTTCAATCACACTCACCTCTATCCTGGGTGGAGTCCTACGCACTGGCGAATTAGTATGTGAACTATTTTCACTCTCTTCACTATTGGCCCCGGGGGCAACACTATTACGTTTTAAAGCACTCACTCGTTCAGCTGCTGGTCTATCCGTTTCGGTGGTCGTTGCCGCAGATGCGGCCGCTGACGAAGAGCTGGGAGCATTTTTGTTTTGCCTTTTGATGCGTGAAATTTCATCATCTTCGGAAACTTGCCTTTGTGCTGCAGGTGGTTGTTGTTTTGGTCTTTGCATGGACGCCTTTTGTGCTTGTATGGCTGCTTGCATGGCTGCCNGGTCTTTGCATGGACGCTTTTTGTGCTTGTATGGCTGCCTGCATGGCTGCCTGGGCAGCGGTGTCCACCTTCTTCTCCTTTTTCTCTTTACCAATATCGGCTAAACGTTGCACAACGCGGGCACAATCACTCAATCGTATAATGCCACTCAATTGACCACGAGAGGCATCTTCACCGTCACGCACTTTATCCTTTTGTTTTTTCTCCTCTTGCTGACGCTGTAACTTTTCCTGCTCGTTGTCGGAGTCATCGTTTTGATGGGAACGCACAAAACGCGAACGGAAGCGGGATTTACCGGATCTGGACGACTGATCGTTATCGTAATCATTGTCATAATCGTAATCGCCACCTCCACCACCACCGCCTCTGCCATAGCGACTGGATGTTGAATCGCCATAGCGATCGGTATTAATGCGCACAGGGCGTTCACCGAAACGGCGACCACCTAACACAGGCTCATCATTATAGCCGATGCGTTCCTCTTGCTGGCGAAATTGTGTGGCCAAGCGATGATCACTTTTTGAACGCATCAAACCCGGCTGTAATGACGAAGGCGGTGCCAGATGGGAACTGCTAGCCGAGCCCGTGGTCGAATGCGGTGTAATATTCAAATCGCCAAATGTGGCCAAGTTCATGACCAATTGATTGGGATCGATTGAGACTAGGAAACGTACACGACGACTATAATCGGAATTTTCATATTCAAAATGACGTAAGAATTCAACGGTCTTTAGGAAAATCTCCTTCGTATCCATGAGTTCACAATCATCCCATTCGACGGTCTCATTCATGTACTTGTCAACGATATCACAATTGCTCGTAATATTGCTAATCTCCGTATCGAGATTCTCCTTGAGAGTATTCAAATTGCGCAATTCGATGGTGAGGTAACGATCGATTTCACCCTTCAACTGATCGGAGCGATCTTTAATTGCTTTCGTAATGCGACGATAGATTTCATCGATTTCTTCGGTAGTGCTGACACAGTTCGTTTGCAAGCACACCATATTCTTCTCAATTAAAGCCAGTGAATCCTGTAAACGATGTAAACTGCGACGGATCTGTTCGAAGAGAAAAATATTTTCAATTGCGATTAATAAGTGAAAGATAGAGAGAGAGAGAGTGAGAGAGGGTAATGATAACTTACCTGTGAGTTAAAGCGTGTTATCTCACGCCTTAGAATATCCATATGGGCACTCTTACAATCATCGCAAATTTTCTTTTCACAATGGGCACAGGGCTGTAAATAGGCCTTTTCAGAGCACACACCACAACGTTCCATAATTTGACCTGAAAATTTAATTAAAAAAAGAGAAATTAATACAAATTATTTTTCTTAGATAAAGGGCCTATTTGTGTGCTGGCCCTAAGAGCAATAAATAAAGTTTTTTTTGATAGAAGGCCTATTGACTGAGAAGCATAAAAATTTGGAAATGAATTTTCTTCATATCTGTAGACGACT
This sequence comes from Sarcophaga bullata, assembly GCA_005959815.1. Taxonomy (NCBI): domain Eukaryota; kingdom Metazoa; phylum Arthropoda; class Insecta; order Diptera; family Sarcophagidae; genus Sarcophaga; species Sarcophaga bullata. Next base: position 10,581 of record QOCX01006553.1, read on the forward strand.
TCATTTTAATTTAAAATACCCAAAATATTTATAATTTATATCAATTGGAGGCCTATTTCCAGAGGTGCTTGTATAGGATTGAACAAACTTTAAACATCTTTTTTCAATTTAAGGCCTACAGTTTAAAAGTCGACGCGAACGACAGATTTTATTTACTCTCACATTTGTGCCAGAAATATGCTGAGAGGAAGTCGCCGAACAAATATTTTTTTACATTTCGTTTAGTTGGATATATCCGACCTGGGGATTTGAACAGAGGCCTCACGTATAATAAGACAACACAGTAGCTTTTAGGCTATGGCTACTATATAGCTTAGACCCTCCAGCTTAGACGAAATCCCAAAAAATGTTCATTTCGGCGTCTTTCTCTCTGTACATACTTATTTGTTTATTACAGCACTTTAGTCAGGACTACAACCTAGAGTCTTACACCAATCATGCTGTGTGCATTAATTTTATTCATGAGTGGCGGGACCTACAGTTTAAAGTCGGCTTCAAACAACAGATTTTCTTGAGAAGCTCTCACAATTTTTGGCAGAAGATTGCTTAGGGGAAATCGCCGAAGAAATATTTTTTTATACTTCGACACGTCTTAGCAGGGGTTTGAACCCCGT
>QOCX01006554.1:0-11194 GCA_005959815.1 Sarcophaga bullata
AATTGAAGTACAAATAAAATTCATCGAATTATTAAAATCGAATCGAAGAATTTTTGGTAAACAAAACTAATACTAGGTACTCTTTAAAAACCAAAGAAATTAAAAGAATTTCTTTTTAACAGAGGCGAACATTGAAGGGGATAAGCCACCTAAGCTTTGTTTAGAGAGAGTTTGTAACCAAAAGATTCTTATTATATTGCCAAGCCTTGAAACGATTGCATGGCCTTAACTCGTGGCGACAGACAGAGGAACTTTTCATGGCAATTTTATTTATCCTTAGGGTTTTTACCAGAAATCTGCTGAGAGGAAGTCGCCGAAGAAATATTTTCTCTTCATATTTCGTTGTGTTGAAGATGTCTGACCTGTTTTTTGAACCATTGCCTCAGGTACTGGTACTGTACCGGTACTGTACCGGTACTGTACAGCTACTGTACAGGTACTATACTGGTACTGTACTGGTACTGTACTGGTACTGTACTGGTACTGTACTGCTACTGTGCTGATGGTGTACTTGTACTGTACTGGTGCTGTACCCGTATTGTACTGGTGCTGTACTGTTGCTGCACCGGTATTGTACTGGTACTGTACCGGTACTGAACTGTACTGTACTGTACAAAAAATAATTAAAATATGAAGGGCTTTGCGACATACAGAAAACATTTTAAGGAGCTTATGTTCCCAAAGGAAGGCGCTAAAAAACTAATAAAAACATGGAGTAGAATCCCTAAGAGTAAGGAAAACCTGACCATGGATTTTAAGTACACAGTATGTTCGCTGTGTACCTGACATATGAAGAATTTCGAATGGAATCAAGTCTTAATTCACGCATACATTAAAGTATTGTACGAGAGACTAGGGAAGGGTGTTATGAACATTAATTACCTACTTGGAAGCAAAGGTTCTTAAAACATTTTCTTCCACATATTCTTCGTATGCTGATCGACTTACTTCGTTTCATATGCAACACCAACTACCTAACGATTTTTATACCTCACAGACCTGATTACATCTGTTATACCACTAATCTCCTTATCTATATATGGCAACTCTGTCATTCTAGATTGTGCTTTTTCACACCTAAATTACAATTTTAATCATGTAGCTTTGTGATAGATGTAGGGAATTTGATAGGGTAGGGTAGGGCAGGATCAAATTAAGAGAAAACCAAAAGATTAGGCACCACGTTAATTAATAAGATTTTGTGAAATCCATTCTGTTAATTTAAGTACCCAAGTCTGTGTGTGTGTATGGAATAGCATTTAAAATAATTTTATAATTGCATTGATTTGTTGCATGAAAAATGAAAAGAAAACTGAAAAAATATTAATGTTTTCTTGGCATAACAAAAAACTGTACAATTAACGTCATTTATATGCGGTGGCCCACCGTATTGGCTTGTGGCCAATTGCAAAGAAATCAAAGAAATTTATTTTTTCTTAAACCAAAGAGACAATAAAAAAAAGTGATCACAATTAAAAATTGCTTCGAATAAAAGGCAAAAGTTTGTTTTGCTTTCCCTCGAATATTCGCCATGATTAATTAAAACAAATGAGATTAAAAAGTATTCGAGCATGTAATGAAAGCTTGAAATTTATCTTGAAAGACATAAAAAAAAAATTGGCAAAAATATTAACAAAAATTAAAGGGACACTACGGGACAAGGCAATCATCATATTTTTCAGCAAAGAATCAAAGGCAACAGTAGTCCTCAGTCATCACTCAATTTTCATAATTTTCACAAGGTGTTGTATGGCCACACCGAAAATAAAACACCGAAAATATAAACAAATTCATGGGTTTTACAAGAAAAAAAAAAGAAATTTTTGTCGCATTTTCAAGAGCTCTTAGAATACTAGGGTAATGCCTTTTTTTTGTTGTGTCTCTTCTATTTTATGATTTTAACAATAAAAACACACAAAAGAAAACGCAAATTCAAGTGCAAAAACACTTCAAAACAAAAATATTTAAAACCAAAGTGTGGCATTTTATAACACAATACAAATAAAATTAAAAAAATAACACAAACAAAATAGAAAAGGAGAAGAAAGGAGAGGAAAAGAAACGAAAAATAATGTTTGCCACAAATTAGTAACCAATTATGTGGTTAAATCAGGCACATAATTAGGTTTCTAAATGCCACATAACAACACATACTCTGTCTGTAAGTGTGTGTGTGTGCGTGTAAGCTAAACCTTCTTTTATTTTGGTTAAGAACCCAATAATGACATCAAATACTTCCACTACAATGGCTACACTCAACCGTATATACGTCACACAATGGCGAGTGAATGAAAGTGATTTGAGAAAATGTGTTGAGTGTTACTTTCATCACTTTCAAGTGACACCTTGCCAGGACAACCAACCATTGTGTGTGGCTGTGTGTGTGTGTTTGTGTTTAAGGGCCTATTAAAATTTAAAATAACTTTGAAATGAAGGTATTATTCTCTTAATTTAAAGGCATTTGAAAAGCCATAGAAAAATATAAATTAAAAAAATAAAATTCTCTCCATCCATGCATTCTTCTAAAATACCCACAAAAGAAATACTTTAAACGAGTATGTACATGTGTGAGTGTATGTGTAGATGTATTAAATATTTCTTAATTTATTTTAATCTCTTGTTAAATACATGCCGATGATCATCATCTACTCATTACCTTGGCTTTCTCCATAAATATGTGAAAATTAATTCGTATTAACAGCACCTTTAGTTAAATACGGTCAAACATTGCTTGCCTCTAGTACTATGTACATTCCATTGCCTTAATGTATGCTACAAATAATTACAAACGAATATTTAAGTGCCTCCTCCTCCTGGCAAAGTAGTTTAATTTGCTTTTTAAAGTCATTCGCTCTTAATAAATCACGTCATGAATTCATACGTAAATGATATCCGATTCAACTTGTAAAATATTCCATTCACTCTCCCGCTCTCTCTCTCGCTCAATACGGATGACAGGTAAAATAGCTTAAATTCATACATAAAAGTGTCCTGGGAGTACCTAGGAGGGTAGTAAGAAAATTAATAGAAATCACGATAATATTCCGCTTCCTGCTTGAAAGCAAACGTTCTTAAAACTTTTTTCCATATGTTCCTCGTATGCTGATCGAGTTACTTCGTTTCATATACAACACCAACTACCTTACGATTGTTATACGTCACAGACCTGAACACATATGTTACACAACTAACCTCCTTATTTATATATGGCAACTCTGCCATTCTAGACTGTGCTTTTTCAGACCTAAATTACATTTTTAGCCATGCAGCAAATTATTCAACGTCCGTGTTATATATCATAGCAGTGCCTTAATGAAACCCCATACTATCCCGTTTGTAAGTTTCAATTACAAGCCGAAACAACTAGGTTTTCTTATAACGACAGTGCTCTAAATTGATGGTAATTAAACAGTCACTTCTACAATGGCTTTTCAACAATAACTTCTGGATTCTCCAACGCCCATAAGCAACAATTTTGCTTGCTGATGTAACCACAGGGAATTGTTTTCTCTCTGAGGAAAATTTTATTCCAAAAAATTTACATTGAAAGCGTGTTGTTCTAGCTCGCAATTAGCATCCATATACGGCTTTGTGATTCCGGCATTAATTATTCCATGATTTGAACTTCATATCGGCCAAGCTATACTGACAGAAATTGGCGTGGAACCGACAAAATCCGCTTATCCGTTACACCTTCCTTAACAGAAGCTACAAATACATTGGCTTGATTCACAGATTTTGCCACATCTGTTACACTACTAATCCCCTCATCTATATACCAATATATGGGACCTCTGTCATTCTAGATCCTGGTTTTTCAAACCTCAATAATCTGAAAATGCTGGATAGAAAAGACGGACAGTGAAACATTTATAGTGTCTGACCATACCAGAAAGGGTTGAGAAAATCTACAAATTAATATTGGATTGTCGGGTGAAGCTGCACGAGTCTAATATTTTAAAAATGTGCGGAAAACGTGTAGTGCCTTTGTTTCACTACAAAACGACCGAGATTTTGCATCCATTTGTATGGGCATAGAGAGGCCACAGCTCTCGCCTTTCACACCTGAAACAAGGCAACAGTCAAAGAGACTGTATAATCGGGGAAAGAGATGGAAGCAGTGTTTCTTTACAACAGGATTAAAATAGAATCACTAAGGGGTTTCGTTTCGATTCATAACCAGAGATGAAACATTAATGACCTACCACATACCTCAAGACAAAGAAAAGTAGAAGCAGTGGAATGAGTTGTAAGAGTTCTGTTCGAAGAAGTCAACATCAGGTTAAGAGGCTACACTGACAGTCCTTAATGTAGACCGGGTATCGAAGTTATTGAATAAAGCTGATTTGGAACTAAAAAAATTCTCCAACTTTGTGGTCTCTGTTAAACCAGTTAATTTTGTGTTGGCCCTCGCATAAAATCTTAAAAGATGATTGTATAATGGAAGATGACATTCAAGAGTATATTCTCGTATTCATATTATTAGTGTTTATTGTGGTTGGTTGTTAAATTGTAACATCTATACGGTAATTTATATTTATTTTAACTTTTTTCTTCTTCTTTCTATTTTTCATTTTCATTTTATTTTTCATAAGTATTGTAGTCGTATTGTATTCAGATTTTATAACGAGACGTTCTTCACCAACCACGGCACCAGAGTATCAAAGGAAAGGCAACAGTTTAAATTTATATTGCCTTGAGCACTTTAATATGCTTTATTAGGGAGGGTGGTTGGTTGTTTTTCATGCTTCATTCATCATCAGTCAGGTCAGGTTTGCTATTACAAGGATCAATTTTCGAAGCATATTATGACTAGTTTGGTGGAATTGAAGTTTGGATTCGGTGTTTTTCTTTCTCTCTTTTTCTTCTTTTTTTTTTTTCTTTGTAAATAACCGTCTCGGTCTCGTCCGTGGTTTTAACGATAGGGAAGAACAAGATAATTATCATACTAAATAAAAAGTAAGAAAAGAAACAAAAAGAGACAAAATATGAAGTGAAATATAAATGAATTGAAACAATTATGCAAATTATTACTGCTACATTGCTATGCTGCCTGACATGCTAATGAAAATGCACGTACTAATTGTTAAACCCAAGGTATTGTTGCGTCACAGAAGTGCTAACATCGATCCGGATTGAAAAACATTGATTAAAATTTTTTAAACGGATTATTTTTTTGTTATAGAAAAACGCAGGGAAAAAATAACAAAATTATTAAAAGAAGAAAGGTTATATTCCCGGAAAAGCGTGGACAGACTCTTGGTCACCTGCATAGTGAATATTCCATATCGAGCGAGTGATGACTATCGCTTAATGCTAGTTTAAATGAGCTGCTCAGTAACCCCATAATGTTCTCTCTCGATGTCCTAGCTTATAGAGAATTCCTTACCTTTTTGAGCTGCGAGGGTATCTGGTATTTTTTTCAAGTCGCCGTAGTCTAAGTGGTAGTGTGTTTGCTTATTATACCGACAACGAGGGTTCGAATCCCGGTCAGACATCAAAAACGGAAATATGAAAAACAGAATATGGTTCGTTCGCGGCTTCCCTCAGCAGGAACTTTGTTCTTTGGCCGAAAGAACTCTGACGAGTAAATAAAATATGCCATTTAAAGTGTTCTCAAAAATCTGTCGTTCGGGGAGTCGACTTTGAGGGAAAGATGTAGGTCCACCACTCATGTATAAAATTAACAAGCACAGACAACATAAGGTGGTGTGAGAAGAGCTAGGCCGTATCCTGACGAAGGGTATGAATGGGCCATTATGTATGTATGTAATGATTTTCACAGCGTTTAGGTACGATCGACTTCAAGTTTGTTACGAAATGAATAGCAATACTTTCTTGGGCGATGACTGGTATTTTTATGATCGAGATGATTTGCACAATATTTTTTTGTGAGCATGACTATGCGGAATTTTTTTGGCTCGATGAGCTACAACTTATTCAATATGTGATGATCTGATTTCTTTTTGGATGACTTTGTCCACCGATGTTTTTGTCGATGGCTGAATTTATCGTGGTTCATGAGCTGCACTCACTTTTTGGGTCATAACTCGGCATATTTTTGGCCATACACTGGCATCTTATTTGGTGAGATGCTGAACTTTGTCGATGACCTTACATTTTTTGGTCGATGGCTTGCACTTTTTGGTCAATCGGTTTGCGTTTTTTGTCCGATAACTTAGCGCTTTTTTGTCGCAATGACAGAAGTTCTTAGGCATCGTCGCTGATGATTTCCGATCCGTAACAGTATGCACACACAGAACTAAATGTTTTCGGAAATTCAAATGTTGTTTGTGAAATCAAAAAAAAAAAAACAAAGAGATGTAATAACGCCATTGTCCTATGTTTATATTACAACTCACCTGATGTGTCTAAGTACAGAAATTTCTGTTTAACCTTCTATACCAAAAAAGCATCCGTCCTCCATTGCGGAGGTTTATTGTCCGCTATCTTCTTTATGGTTTCGCTGTATTTATTTGATGTTGATGTACACAATCAAAAGTTAAATGTTCTTTTCTATTCTCAAAACTTTGCAAATTTTCCAATGCTTTCCTGTTTCCGGCTTTTTCAGGCAAAGCGGCTGGTTTTATGAGGACATTGTCATAAACAAATTCACATGTTCAGTGGGGATACGACGCCTACACGCACACACAGCAGTCAATATATGAGATATAGTACTTTTATAATTTTTCTTTATTTGTATTTCGCTTCTGCTCGTCGTACCATTCGCTGTCCTTGGATTCCTTTCTTTAACAAACAATGCCAGGACAGTGAACCAGGTTGCCAAAGTGTGATGAACTATAAAATGATTGGCTTACGGGTTGATGAGAGAGTTAGAGAAGATCTAAAAAGTTTGTTTGTTACAAAAATTGCTAAAATACTGCTAATGACAGACAATGCCAACGAATGAATATCTAGCCATCAACAGCAGCGGCAACAGCAGCAGAAATATGCAGCAAAAGCGAAGGCAAATAAAATAAAAATTGACTGTAATTTGAGGAGCGACGACGGCTACATAAACGATTAACAGCCACTTATTTTATGGTTTGTGAAAAGCAAAATTGAATGGAATGAACAAAAAAAATGCAGAAGATAAGAATACAACAACAGCAATAGAAAGAAATAAAAAATTAGGTTTCAATAGGAAAGGAAAAGAAACGAACGAAACACTTGAATTTATTAAATCAAGCGTAATAATTGTCATCATCATCCATAATGGTTTAAACATTCACATTACATTTCCCGATTTTATTAAAATCGAAAGAGAGAGAGAGAGAAAAGAGAAATGATTTAATGTAACCGTGTGCCTTCCTTGGCAAGACAGCTAGGCAATTAGGCAACTAGACAAATTCATTTTTGCTTTTGAAAATAGTTTTTCAAAGTGAATTTCTATTCCCCACAACAATTTGAATTAATTATGAGCACAGCAATTAATTAATAAAGTTGATAAAATATTGCATTTTGAATGTCGTTTTCTATTTTTGCTTTTTTTGTCTCACTTCCGTTCAACGTGTTGTATTTTTTATTTGCGCTTTTCCGTTGTTTATGGCAACGTAAGGCAACGCAACGCAACGCAACTTAGTACTATAATGCGTTCATACACACCTGTCCTTAATTAAATCAAATTTTTTTTTATTTTTATTTTTTGATTTCATTTTCACTCGTTTATTTATTATTTTGCAGGCAACACACACAACACTTTCCTTAATTCAATCAATTACACGCATCATTTGTCGGATTTTGTTTTATTACTATTTTTATGTGTTATTGTTGTTGTTGCTGTTTACACTTACCAACAATAAATATAAATAAATAAATAAATAAATATTGTACATTTAAATTAATCAAAGGAATTTAATTATGCCAGTAGAAAATTTGGTAGTGACGTCAAGCACAAAAGTAACGCGTACGTAACGTATAAGTTGCCCGTTAAAAACTGTTTTAACTGCTTAAGCATAACGAATGGCAAATGACGTGTGGAAAATGTCCTTCGGCATGGATTCCTCAGGCATAATTCACTTAATTGCCAGTCATTTAAAGGCTTTAACCCATAAAAGATTCGCAGCTAATGTAAGCCAAATGTTTATTGCCTTAAAAGGCCAAATAACAAAGAAGAATGTTCATTACATTGCTACATACACGAGGACCGAGCGAACAGGTAATTTTTATAAAAAACTTCTTCACTGGAGCCATTAAAATTAAACCACAAACGTTTATTAATCGAAGCAAATACTGAGAATAAGAGCTGGTCAGGCAGTGCCTTAAATTGAGACCTTCAGCGCAGGTATAATGGGAAGTAACATTGCTAACGAAAACGGATCGATTACTTGATTACGCACAAGCCAGTATGTGAACTTCCAAATAAAGCATCGCCAGGGTTCGAGAGGAAGTTAGCTGATCACACAACACGTCGTTAACCGGAAATTAACATTGTGTTCCTGTAAGACATACGATCCAAGCTCAAGTATTTTTGTGTTGATTTCATACAAATTGTCGAACGTCTAAAATCAATTGCATTTCGAAAATAGGAGTTAAAGCTTCTGCCAAAAGTTGTAATAAAAAAAAAATAAAGACGATTATGAAGACCAGGCAGAGTTAGAAAAAGTTTTGTAACTCCATAGCATGATTTAGGGCTATTCATTCGGCGTGAAACATACTGAAATAGTCAGCCAGGCGGAAAAATATCTCAAGATTAAGCTCTGAGAAGAAAATTTCACAGTGTACCTTACCCTAAAGTTTGGAAAAGATCGGGTAAACTTGCATAGACACCCTTAAGCAGACTATTACAGAAAACTAGTACATTCAGCTTGGAATTCTAGTGTCAAATTTCTTATCAAGACTATGTTCAGACGTTGTATAGCCAATATATCCAGAGCCTATTATATCCTCAGATAGAATATATTAGAGACGAGAGGGAATAGTGTGTCAGCATTGCAGAGTATTCATGGAAGCCAAATAATCATAAGAAAGTATGCCTTGGTAAGGGTAGTGCTTAAGACACTCGTATGCAGTGTCTCTTACTTTACCAAATAGGGCCGTCCACTAAAGGATAACTCCCTAAAGAATATTACATGCGATAACCAGAAAATAAATCCAGGTCGGAGATCACTATCTTGTATTAATTGTCCTACTGCAACTGTAGGTAAAGCAAACTGCTTTCTGAACTCCTCAACTTAACTTAGGGTCAAGAATTTACTCGAAATTTGTTTGATCTTGGATTTAAACTAAGACTATATGGTAGAAGTGGCCGCCATCTTGTAGGTAGTGTGTTGATTTATTAGACATGAGTCTACAGTTTAAACCAAAGGTCAGATATGTCCAAAAAAACGAGATACGGCGACATCCTCTCAGCAGATTTCTAGCAAAAACTTTGACAATAAAAATAAAATTGCTATGAAAAGCTTTAGAAAAAACTTGTCGTTCGGAATCGACTTTAAACTGTAGTTTCCGCCACTCATGTAAGAAATTAATACACACAACCTAAATGATGTAAGAAGCTAGGTCGTAAACCTGACTGAAGAGTTGTAATGACTAATTATTTTCGGATGAATGTGGTAGAATACTTTCAAAAATTTCAGTCGAGCCTATATTACAGCAACGCAACTAAATTACACACTAGGGGGAGGCGCCTATACAATATTATGTTGCCAAGCTTAAAACATACGACCTGAAAAAAACAACAACAACCGTGTTATCGACCAATTCAAATGACCACGGTTAAGAAAGCCCACAGAATGATACTGAAGAGGAATAACTCACTGAAGTTAAGTGAGCTGCAAGTCAATATTAGAGTGAGAAATAAGAAAGTTATGCGTGAAATAAGTGCCGTGTATGTTCATAATAGAACATATGACGTATAATCTAAGCAAAGAAGTTCTTTTGGGCGTGTTAACAGAAAATTAATTTTTTTAATAAAACTACATCTACCCTTCGATTAACACATTAATTGTTATTAATTTCAAATAAGCATTTAAGTCAAGGCATATAAATTATTGTAATTTTTCTGTTTTATTTTCCAATCGAATATTTTTTTTTTGTTTATCAAATAACAAGTGAAATACATGAGTAAAGAAAGGCGTTGGTAAATAACAGAGCTTAACAGCTGTTTGGTTTCCACAATGTGCTCGCATTTCATTGTCGTATTGTCGATATTAAATTAATTGAATAGTTTTACGGAAATTTCAGAAAAAATAATAACAAATACATGACAAATTAGCTTAAATGACTAACAGTTGTTGGTAATTTATTCATACTCTCGTATTCATAAAACCAAAAAACACGACAATAAAACGACAATAAATTTTATATTGAGCTGTAGTAGGCAGGGGTATGGAAAAACCCCTCCAGAATATGTTTTCATTTACAGTGTTGTAATGAAAATATAATTGCGAAACGAAATCTTTTGTATGGAATTTATGGGAATAGAGAGACATTTTCTTTCATTTTCTTTTAGTCACCGTCAATTAAGATCATTTTTGAGGATATTTTTTTGCAAATATTGTCAAATCAAGTGGAAAACTGTTTTCATTGTTTCGTTTCTTTTTGTTGGCAATTTACGGTCTTTAGATTGTTCACATTTTAATGACAACAAGTCGGTCGGTCGGTCTTTTGTTTCTTGTCACTGTCCCTTCGTTTTAGGCATCAGCGATCATTAATAGTCCAGCTGTAATGTAAGTTGTCACAGTAAACTGTTACAACTTTCAATAAGTCATAAACGCTGTCAGTCAATCAGTCAGTCAATCATGATTGACAATCTTAAGACTCTCTACAGAAAAAAAAGGAAATTTTCTTATATTTTTTCTCTGTCTTTCTCTCTCTTTCTTTCTCTCTCTCTGTCTATCTATCGTTTGTTTTACCATTTTTGAAGGATGATCGGTGCCTTTTGATTTATCACAAGAAAAAGTATCGCATTACTTAATGCTGCTTTAAATTTCGTCTACAATCTTTGCAATTGAGGAGCAGTTCTCTATTGTTTTTTTTCGTCATTTTCAATTGCAGTTTTGTTCTGTTTCTTTTTCCTTAAGCAGAGATTACTTTTACCGACGGAAATTGTTATTTTCTTTTCAATTTATTTTCTAATTTTTCTCTTTATTGTTGTCATAATTTTGTTACAGAAATTTTGTTTTTTTTCTGTGCGGTTTTGTATCGTTTATTAGAAGTTTACAATAATTGCCGTATGTACCGGATCTTTAAC
>QOCX01006556.1:0-11191 GCA_005959815.1 Sarcophaga bullata
AAAATCTGCAAGAAACTGCAGGAATGACTAAACAATGCACACCAAAGGAATGCAAATAAACGATGGAATTTGTTTCTGTTTATAGAAAAAATAAAAATAAAATGGAAATTTTCTGTTTTAAATAAAATGTCAAAGGATTTCTTAAGATTAGGCAGTTTGATTAGATAAAGAAAGACACAAAGGAAAAAATCGAAGACATAAAAGAAAACATTGAAAGAAATCAGACAACAAAGTTATTTTGTCTTGCTTCGAAATCGTCCAACCAAACATCATTTTCACTTTTTCTTATCAATCCTCCACTGGAAGCCAATTCCGAATAATTTTCATCGATTGCAACACATATGGGAGAAATGGTTGTTACGCGACTTAAAAGGTCAGTGATCTAGATGGAAGTAAAAGTGTAGTCAGGGCAATTCAATCATAAGACAAATTCAAGATGAATGTGTAGAAAATGTTGCTTTCATGTTAGGTTGTTGTCTCAGCTAAAGAGAACTGAACGTCATATGACATTTTGGAAGAGAAGAATTTGGAAACTTTTTTATTGGGCCTTGTCTGTAGTAGTGTGTTGTTATTAGATGTGAGCTCACCATTTCAGACATCAAAAACGAAATATGAAAAATATTTCGTCGGCGATTACCTCAGCAAGCAGCTTCTCCACAACAAAACGTCTGAGAGCAAATAAAAAATTGCCATGCAAAGTTTCTCAAAACAATCTGTCGTTCGGAATCGACATTAATTTGTAGGTTCCGCCACTTAAGTTTAAAATTATCACATACAACATCAGTGGTGTTAGAAACTAGGTCGTAATCCTGACTAAAGGGTTGTAATGATCAATTATAAACAAAATTGAAAGTGAATTCTGGGAGTGTGTATTTAATAGGAAGATCCAGATCAATATCCTTAGATTTGAATATGATCTGGGCTTCTATTGAAGTTTCTTAATTTCATAAAAAGAGAACCATGAGTGAACATTTTTTGTCTTATTGGGTGCTTAAACATTTTAATCGCACGCTTTTACCAAAGCTTAAAATACTAACATGGGGGGTTTACTACCACAGTTCGAGGGAACAAATAATGAATTTCTCTTTTTCTTTTTGGATACTTTGTGTTACAAAACACACACAAAAACATTTTTTTTTTTGTGGGAAATTTTTAATGACCTAAACGTACTTCTAGACTCCTGTTGAGCGTTTCCAAAAGACATTCGTTAAATGGAAATGAGGGAAGAGAAAAAAAATAAATAAAGTGAGGCCAGTCACAATCAAATGCCAAATGAAATAAAACGTGATTTGCCTTTATTAAATCACGGTTTATAAACAATACTCTGGCTCTCTCCTCGTCTCTTCTCTTTCTCATACGGGGCGGGGCGGGCCCACTGACATTATGTTTATGATCCCGATTTAACCCACATCGTGCCTATATGCCAGAAAATATTGGTTAAAATTGTCACATAAACTAACCTAACCAGAAGAAAATTCTATGAAGATTTTTGCGAAATTTACCAATTCAGTGTCAAACCGATACACGCACAGTGTGAAACTGAAACACAATTGGTAACCAAATTTCCTGGGGATTGGTTTGGGAATTGGTTAGTTTGGTTGGGCTTGTTAGTTTTTTATGCCACCAAGTTGGTAGTAATTTTGTTATTTATACCGTTCTTTTTTTTTGTGTTGTTGTTTTTATTTTTAATTTTTATTTCAGTTGGCAAAAGTGGTGCCAATTTTTTTTAGTTTTTTTTCGGTTTTTTTTAATGAATTTTTATGTTCCAATTAATCCGAATTTGAAGGGCATTGTGGCTCAGTTGACTTATGACAATCATACAAGGGTGTTCATATGTGTGGTGTATATAAATTTTTGGCGTTTTTATTGGTGTTCAATTTCGTTTCATTTCGATTTTTTTTATTTTTCTTTAATTACATTTTTGCAAACTATCAATACCGTGGGATCAATTATTCTGTATTGATGATTACACTGAAAAAAAAATGTTTTTATTGGGATAAACAAAAGAATTGGTACCTTTTGGGAGGGCGTTACAAATTCATTCAAGGAGGGATTTATAAAGCGATTTTGAATTATGAAAGTACATGAGATGCGTGATGCAGTGTTAAGTGAAACAATCAGTGGGCGCAACAAGTTACCAATTGGTTGCTTCGATAATACCGATTTGAAGGATAAGAAGGCATTCCCTTACTTATTGGGCCCATATGGTTAGGACTCGCCCTAGATTTCCCCTCGAATATCTTGAGGTTAGATTCTCCATCAGCTGGGCTCTGCAGGTTTTATCCGGAACGAGGTACATTTCAGAAGTTTCCCTTGGGCAATTTTTTCACCGCTTCAAATTGGCCGAGCCTGTGCCTGGTGTGGTGCAAACATTCCGAATTTTTTCGGATTTCATGCACATTGGGCCTAAGCTTTATGCCTAATGGATTAGGGGTTAAGGTTTGTATTAGAAAACGTGTATTGCCCATTTGAGACAAGCAGAGTTACTTTTACGTCCAGGGTGACCCATTGTTACATTAAGAGGATTAATAGGGGAGAAGAGCAAAAAATCAGAGAAAGTAGGAAAAGGGGAGAACAAAGGAAGCGAAGGTATTTAGCAGTGACTAACAAACACACAAGAGGAGCGCGACTTGCACTATTGAAGCCCTAGCACATTTTAAATCAGCTCAATCTAATATAATGGATCTATGGAGGCCGTTTGAGTGTTTGGCTCTCAACCCTCAAACGAACCGTGCCCAAGGGGTCTTCAACACTCAACCTGTAAGAGCCTGGACAGTTACAGAAGGAGGGGGTCTGGCACTCTCCTCATCGTCCAAGACCCTGCAATAGGCTCGTTTTGGGAATCTGTAATCTCGCTGTGCGCCCCAATAATAAAGCCAACCTGTTCTTACATTGTCTACAGGAGGCCATAGACATCTAGAAACAGTAACAATCCCGATCCACGCGCCCACGCCTCTCTCTTTCCCCTCTGGCACACACCAATTGGATTGGGGAGGCCATTTGAGGGTGTTCGTCTTGGGGGATCAGGACAAATGTCTAGATGAATAGGTATCTTGCATGTCGATTCTTCCTGATTGATTCTCAAGGCCGGAAATTATTGATGAGTGAGCGAGCCAAGCTCAATCTTACTCTGTGGTCACCGAGCAGGAAATTGTTGAATATCGCGGCTTGAGACTATTAGATGTGATAAGTTGAACTAAAGTGAATTGTGTTGCGCACATTTTGAAGGCGCTGGGCAAATTGACCCTGAAAAAAACCATTACCTTCAATTCAAAGCTCTATGGCCCGTATATTCATGTAATGTGGCTCCAAATGACGCTTCGTTTAAATCGGTACAACTGGCGTGGTGTATTTTAGTTTATTGACGTAAAAAGTTTCAAAGAAAAGTTTATACTAATACACACGAGATTCAGAGAGCAAGCCAAGAGCATGTGGCATGCCCCATCAATATCAAGCAGCGAGCACTGTGTCGGAATATTATCAACTTATTTTCTTTAAATTGGATGATCCTAGACACCAAATGCCACGCTGGTGTCAACAGGACGGCAACTAGTGAAATACAACACATGGTCATAATTTGATATCTAAAAGAGTGAATTGTGGGTCATGGTCATCTTACATGATGTGATGTAAACTGTCTATTGAGATCATGTTGTGATTCCCTGTGCGAGCTTTTTCTTGGGGCCTTTTCTTAAGGCTAGGCATATGCGAAATAAGCCAGAAGCCAACACAAAACTTGGCATCGATCAAAGTTCAAATTGATTCATAAAGCCAGGCCAATGAATGTAGGACAAGGCTACCCTGAGAACTCATGATGGACATTGTGATTCCACACATTTTAAAGGCATCAAGGAAATATCTCACACACTTGTTTTATTATTACATTTAAAAATAGGAAATGCTTAATAAAAGAACCCTAACATACACGTCCAATTTGTTTCTTCAAGTGTTTTTAAAAAATATTTGAAAATAGAACACATGTTTCGTAGAGTTTCTGGCAAATTGCCAAACAATGTCAAATAGTTGATAGCTATTCTGTACTGTCTATACACGCACACGCATATACATTTTGGTCATACCCGTCCACTATATATATTATAAATACAATGGAGAATACACTTTCTGCTAATGATTTATGCGGTTTCCTGCAAACATTTGACTTAATCCGCTATTTAATTTGACACTTTAACACACAACAACAACAACAACGACGACGACGACATAACAATCAAGATGACGAAAGTTTATATATTTTTTTTTTAAATTCCGATGTGGGTGTAGCATTTATTTAAAAACAAAAAAGCAAAACAAACAACAGCAACAACAGCAATAAAACAAATCGGCATTTCTGTAGCGCTATTGAAATTGATTTAAAATCTCATTAAACCATTGGCCATGCGATTATCTTAACGGTTTGATCAAATAAATACTTTGCATTTGTATTTTTTTTATTTGTAAAAAATGTTTTTGTTTTTTTTCTTCTTTTTCTTCTAAACTTTGATTTTATAAGCATGCGTTCTTAGAATACGAAATTGATTTTTTTTTATATTTTTCTTGATGATTTGTGCGTGGATACTTGATTTTGCATTTGAAATGGCAAATATTTGCCAAGTAAATTGTGACAAAATAAAAAAAAAATCTCCATATAAAAATTGCGACTCAAAGGCACATAAATAAATTGAAATTGAGATTTTAGTCTGAAATAATCCTTAAAAAAATCCAGCAGATTTTTTTTTTTTTTTTTGTGGCAAATGCAGATAGGAATCATTTTCAGCTGTTTTGTAATTTAAAAAATTTATTCGTGCCCTCAAGGAGTTAAAGATAAATTATTTGAATATGAAAGAAAGTCACCATTAGTCTAGTAAGTAGTGTGTTGGTTTGTTAATTCGTTCACGCATTCTTCTGTTTCTGGCAAAAATTCTGAGAGTAAATAAAAAAAATTTTTATGAAAATTTTCTCAAAAATCTGTCGTTCGATTGTAATCTGTAGGTCCCGCTACTCGTGTATAAAACTAACACTCACACAACCTAAGTGGTGTAAGAAACTTGGTTGTAATCCTGAATGAAGGGTTGTAGTGGCCAATTATGTATGTATGAATAGCATTCACATAAAAGTAAATAATTTAGGAACAGCATCCCGAATTATGAATTTATTTGTATGTATTTGTATGTATTTATGTATGTCTGTATGTATTTAATGAAAATTGATTTTCAATAAAACGAGAATCTTTGGGATTATTAAAAAATATTTGTGTCCTGTTATATACTCTGTTTAGATCTTCAATTTTTATTTCTCATCATTGAACAACGTATTATGAATTTTCATTACACATACACATACACACATTCATTTTATATCTATTCATAAAATTTAATTATTCTTTGCAAACCAAACAAACAAACAACTACCAAAACAGAGTGCATACGATAATAAAAGTTCATAAATTTTTCCCCCAAAATTTCCATATTCACTGTGATTTGTTTTTAATGTATTTTTTTTTACAACTTTTATTGAAAGAAGAATTTAATTTCTGGTAATAAAATTCAAAAATTTATTTCTCCTCTATATGTACATACAAACAACATATTCTCTCACACTCTCTGATAAAAACAGACAGCTGGTATAACAGACCTCATTCAATGTCATTTTGGTGACAAATTATTTCGTTGTTTCAGTTAAAAGCTGGTTTTGGCCAATACTCAACAATTATTGGTAATGAATAATAATTAGTTTTTTTTTCTACTATTTTGTTGTTGTTTGTTGTTGTTGTTTTATTTTATTTTCTACTCATTTTAGTTGGTATTGGTTTAAAATATGCGTAAAACATTAAATATTTGGTGGCAACTACAACAAACAGAACAGAAACAGAGTAAAAAAATATTTACAGTCTATTAAGCCTGTGTATATGACCTATAAGGTCTGCCATGTTTCAGTTTCTTTTCAAAATTTATACAATTTAAACCAAAGTTGTGTTTAGGGCAGCTTTTCGATCAATTCTGATTAGTTAACAAACATTTGCAACCGTCAAACATGGAAACCAACTTGGATGTTTGTCCCCAAAAATGTTGGACAGGGCTGTGTCCTTTGCTGTTCAACATGGTTTTATACAAAATCAAGAAAGAAGTGCTTGTAGAAGAATAAAGAGAACTAGAATCTTACGAAAAATGAAGACCAAATTTCTCAAACAACTATTTAGTCGTCTATCGAAAGTGGCAATTAAACCTCATTAACATTGAACGACAAAAATCCGAATTTTCAATTCAAACATAAAGACAGCACTCTTGCATGACTGTGAGACCCTACGTGATAACACCACATGACCTTAAAGCGACACAAGACTAGGCAAGAATCCTTGAAATAACATATGATTTCTATAGCGTGGTTGCAGACAAACCAGCTCCGCATAATCTTGATAAAATGGACGGAGTTGTACTGAATTTCTGCCCCTACGGTCAAATACTTTTACTTTCCAAACTCTTTTAAAGGCGGAATATCCTCGAAAGGGATAGAAAAATTAATGAGGCTCTTTTTCTCTGTAGTCAAGCCACTAGGTAATGATTTGTGCTCAAACTCTTCTTGATATACTAGCCTAGGCAGTATTTGAAAGGGTGATGCCATATGGTTTACCCATCTTGGGAGTAACAGCTGTGAGCAGCTACGTGTATAGACAAGAGTCAAAGACCCCTGTTCCTCATTACACATTTCCAAAGCTCATTTTCTATGATTTCATATTCTTCCTTATCATTACAGCTTTTGCTGAAGTCGTTGTGAAAGGTATTTTCAGCCTCTAGTCAACTGTATCGAGGGTCTAGAGCTGAAAGCAATTTTGATTTGCAGATTATCCATACATGGACATATTTTTCTAACCTCGAGACAAATGTATTCATTATTTTATCTTTTCTTTGCAAATCAGTAACACTTGTCTGAGATCTGAGATGGTTTGCCTCTTAGCAAACATTCTGGTCGTTTGAACCAGGCTTTGTAAGCGTGTCTGCTGTATTGTTATCTCCAATGTCCTCATGTCCAGAGACTGATATGATGGTAGTCGTTGAATGTCTCGCTGCCTCCTTTGAAGGCATATAATATGTGCTGTACACACACTTTAGGGATATAAAGTCAGCTTTGCTGACAGTAAATATACGTAGGTCTTCCCACAATGTACTCTAAAACCTGCTTCGAACAGGAATTATTTCAGCCTGAATAGTCTGCAACAAACGAGTAGAACAATGTACTTTAAAACCTGTTTCGAACAGGAATTATTTCAGCCTGAATAGTCTACAACAAACGAGTAGTACAAGAGGGCACTCCAAGATTTAAGGTTTCCACGTACAATTTTGTTGTGCGAATACTTGAATAACGTACTGTAAGAAGTGTACATTTTTAGAATAAACAAAATTGAAAGTGAATTCTGGGAGTGTGTATTTAATAGGAAGATCCAGATCAATATCCTTAGATTTGAATATGATCTGGGCTTCTATTGAAGTTTCTTAATTTCATAAAAATGAGAACCATGATGAACATTTTTTGTCTTATTGGTGGCTTAAACATTTTAATCGCCACGCTACAAGCTTAAAATATAACATGGGGTTTACTACCACATTCGAGGGAAACAAAATAATAATTTCTCTTTTTCTTTTTGGATACTTTGTGTTACAAAACCACACACAAAAACATTTTTTTTTTTGGGAAATTTTTAATGACCTAAAACGTACTTCTAGACTTGTTGACGTTCCAAAAGACATTCGTAATGAAATGAGGAAGAGAAAAAAAAATAATAAAGTAGGCCCAGTCACAATCAAATGCCAAATGAAATAAACGTGATTTGCTTTATTAAATCACGTTTATAAACAATACTCTGGCTCTCTCTCGCTCTCTCTTTCTCATACAGCGGGGGCCCACTGCATATGTTTATGATCGATTTAACCCACATCGTGCATATGCCAGAAAATATTGTTTAAAATTGTCACATAAACTAACCTAACCAGAAAGAAAAATTCTTAAGAATTTTTGGAAATTTACAATTCAGTTCAACCATACACGCACAGGTGAAACTGAAACAAATTGTAACCAATTCCTGATTGGTTTGAATTGGTTAGTTGGTTGGCTTGTTAGTTATGCCAACCAAGTGGTAGTAATTTTGTTATTTATTACGTTCTTTTTTTTTTCTTGTTGTTGTTTTTATTTTTAATTTTTATTTCAGTTTGCCAAAAAGTGTGCAATTTTTTTTCCTTTATGTTTTTTTTTTAATGAATTTTTATGTTCCATTAATCCAATTTGAAGGGCATTGTGGCTCATTGACCTTGACAATCATACAAGGGTGTTCATAATTTGTGTGTATAAATAAATTTGCGTTTTTATTGGGGCTTCATTTCGTTTCATTTCGGTTTTTTTTTAATTATTTTTGCAAACTATCAATACCGTAGATCAATATTTGTTTGATGAGTTACACTGAAGAAAACATTTTTTATTGAATAAACGAATAAATGGTACCCTGGAGGGTACAATTCAATTCAAGGTGGGATTATAAGCATTTAATATGAAGTAATGAGCTGACGTAATGCAGTGTTAAGTGAAATAATAAGTGGCGCCAAGTTTACCAAATTATTGGCTTCGATTTAATGGCGATCTGAATGGAAAAAACGAAAGCATTTCCTTAATTAAATGGCCCATTGGGTTAGGATTACGCCCTAGATTTTCCCTCCATCTATCTAATGAACGTTAATTTTCTTCATCATTGGCGGCTCTTGCAGTTTATCCGGACGATACATTTCATAAGCTTTCCTTGGCAATTTTATTCACTCTCAGTGTTGGCGTGCCTGCGCCTGTGTGTTGCAAACATTCCCAATTTTTCGATTTCATGGCCATTGGTCCTAACTTAGGCTTAATGATAGGTTAAGGTTTGTATTAGAAAACCGTGTACTTGCCAATTGAGGCAAGCAGAGTACTCTTAGGTCCAGTTGACCCATTGTTCTTACATTGTCTACAGGAGGCCATAGACACCTAGAAACATAACAATCCGATCCAGTCCTCCTACGCCTCTGTTCTTCCCCTCTGACACACTCATTGATGAGGCCATAGAGGTGGCAGTTTGGGGGATCAAGACCAATGTCTAATGATAGGTATCTTGCATTCGATTCTCCTGATTATTCTCAAGGCCGGAAATTATTGATAGAGTGAGCGAGCAACAAGCTCAATCTTACTCCTGTGGTCACGACAGGAAATTGTTGAATATGGTGCTTAGAGAACTTAGATGTGATAAGTTGGATAAAGTGATTGTTTGGCGCACATTTTGAAGCCGCTGGGCCAAATGACCCTGAAAGACCATTACCTTCAATTCAAAGCTCTATGGCCGTATATTCATCGTATGTGGCTCCAAATAGACGCTTCTTTGAATTGTACAACTCGTGCGGTTTTTAGTTTATTGCGTAAAAAGTTTCCAGAAAGTTGTACTAATACACACGAGATTCAAGAGCAAGCAAGAGCATGTGCATGCCGCCATCACTATCAGCGGTGAGCACTGTGTCGAATATTATCAACTTCTTTTGGCTTAAACTGGGCGATCTAAATACCTACGACATGTGGTTTCAAAAGAACGGCACTAAATAAAACACAATGCATGCCATATTGGATATTCTATACGATTGAATTGTGGGCATGGTCATCTCACATGAATGTGATTTAAACTGTCTATCGAGATAATGTGGTCTGACTCTGTTCGAGTTTTTCTTGTGGGCTTTTCTTAAGGCGCAGGCATATGCGAACTAAGCCAGAAGCCAACTCAACCCATGGCATCTACCAAACTCAATTTGATTTATATAACAGAGCCAATGAATATAGGCCAAGTCTACCCTGAGAATTCGTGATGGACATTTGATTTCACACACTTAAAGGCATCAAGAGATAATATCTCACACACTTTGTTTTATTTACATTTAAAAATAGGAAATGCTTAATAAAAGACCCTACATACACAGTCCAATTTGTTTCTTCAAGTGTTTTTAAAAAATATTTGAAATAGAACACATGCTTCGTTAGAGTTTCTGGCAATTGCCAAACAATGTCAAATAGTTGAAGTCTATTATTGTACTGTTATAACGCACACGCATATACATTTTGGTCATACCCGTCACTAATACATGGAGATACACTTCTTTGCTAATGATTTATGCGGTTTCCTGCAAACATTTGACTTAATCGCTCGATTTATTTGACACTTTAACACACAACAACAACAACAACGACGACGACGACAACAATAAATGACGAAAGTTTATATATTTTTTTTTTTAAATTCCGATGTGGTGTGTAGCATTTATTTAAAAACAAAAAGCAAAACAAACAACAGCAACAACAGCAATAAAACAAACGGCATTTGCGTAGCGCTATTGAAATTGATTTAAAATCTCATTAAACCATTGCCATGCGATTATCTAACGGTTTGATTCAAATAAAACTTTGCATTTGTATTTGTTTTTATTGTAAAAATGTTGTTGTTTTTTTCTTCTTTTTCTTCTAAACTTTGATTTTATAAGCATGCGTTTAGAATACGAAATTGATTTTTTTTTATATTTTTCTTGATGATTTGTGCGTGGATACGTGTGAGTTTTGCATTTGAAATGGCAAATATTTGCCAGTAAATTGTGACAAAATAAAAAACAAAATCTCTCATATAAAAATTGCGACTCAATAGGCACATAAATAAAATGAAATTGAATTTTAGTCTGAAATAAATGCCTTCAATCCAACCGGATTTTTTTTTTTTGTGGCAAATAAAGATAAGAATTCCTTTTCAGCTGTTTTGTAATTTTAAAAAAATTTTTTGTGTCCTCAAGGAGTTAAAATAAATTTTTTGAATATGGAAAGAAAGTCGCCATAGTCTAGTAGGTAGTGTGTTGGTTTGTTCACTTCGTTCCAGCATTATTCTAGAGAATAAATAAAATTTCCATGAAAACAGTTTCTCAAAAATCTGTAGTTCGGAGACGACTTTAATTTGTAAGTCTCGCTATTCATGTATAATATTAATACACACAACTTAAGTGGTATGAGAAGTTAGATCGTAATCCTGACCAAAAGGTAGTAATGAGCAATTATGTATGTTTTGTACGTACGTATGTATCACATCCGCCAACATGCTTTGCAGCTTGCAACATAATCATGCCTCCACATGGAAAACATTGCAGCCTTCGAAAGT
>QOCX01006557.1:0-11190 GCA_005959815.1 Sarcophaga bullata
AAATGCGTTATTCTCAATCTTTTCATTCATGTGACAATAGGTTGGTTGTTTTTCTTTTTTTGTGTCACTAAGTGACATGATGCAAGTGAGTAATATCCTCAAATCATTTCTATTTCTAGCATAATTCGGTCAATGGTTCTTTATTCCTTTCCTCTGTTTTTTTATATAACAATTTATTATGTCTTGATATTGAGTGTTTAATATGTGTAGTGACAGTGCAAAGTGATTGAGGTTATAGCATCACACTCCCCGAAAAGTAAATTTTATCACATGGTCAGATAATTAAGTGGAGAAGTGGGGGGAGAAAATAAGAAACATACAAAATTTTCAGAGCGTATTGTCACGAAAAATAATTGTTTATATACATCCGGTATGTGTGGTATGTAAAGGTATCTGCTAGTTTCTGCTGCTCATAAATTACTTTCTTTCGTTGTCGAAAAAGCGTAGGGTAAAAAGGATGTTCAAATTGTGGTTCAAAAGATACGTTAGCATATAATACTACAAGCATTTACCAGCACTATACAACTGAAAATCGTGCACGAGGTAATAAGAAATATATTTTGAAACTGAAATAAACTAATACTATGCGTCTTACGAAGATAAGCGAATGAAAACCCTTGGTGTATTCCCATGAAATCTTATAAAGTCTAAAAAGAAACGAGTATTGTTAGGGAACTGAAAAAGAGATTTGATTTGCAATATCAAAAAATGGCCATTATCAACTTTCAAATTCAGGAAGCCAATGTTTGAAAACCAGTTATATACCATGGATGCGTAAAATATTGATTACTGTACGCTTAAATACTTGTTTGTTGAAATATTAATGAAGAAATTAAATAAATTTTGTTAACCAAAATAAGACAAGAATAAGACAATTGGTGACAAAATCAAAACCGAATCGATTTTCACTACGTCAAAATATTTTCTTGACAAACTGTACTCTAACTATGTACAGTTTGTAAACAGTGATAATTTAATTGTACATGAAGATTTGCTATGAAGTATTTTACTGAAAGAATATTTTGAGTCCAAAAGGAGTCTCTATTGGTGTTTCTTTGCTTCACTGAGATCTTAGCGGAAACTATTTCAGTTTTCTGTTTGTAAATGATCTCTAAAACAATATTTATTATAGGAGTATGTAAAGAACGCTGGCAATCAGTGTTTTCAAATTTGGCAATATGTATGTAATGCAATAGGTATAGTTAATTGGGGAATATTGAGGTCATTAATTTGATTCATCTCCGTGCTTAAAAACCATCTCCTTTGAAGTTGGTTGAATAAAGGAAAGTGAGTAAAAAGTGCCTATAAAATCCACAACTTTAATCGGAGTAAGTTTTTGAAATTATTTGCAGTCATTGCTGCTCCTTGAAAACAAAACTGTAGCTCTATAATACACACCTGCGTATGTCATTTACGCTCCTTTGAATTGAAATAATTGTTTCCAAATTTTAGGAATCGAGCACAATTATAAAGCTCTCATCATTCTTGATCTGCGTGGATAAGTAATTAAATTTTCCAATATACAGACAAGTGCACATACGAGTATATATGAATTCTCGTTTAATAGAGTAGACCTATTTGGAGTTTTTTCTCAATATTATCCTCTTGCCACCGGATTTAATATGAGTAAATATATGCTTGTAAATTAATTAAAAATTTGTCGTAGTCTGGTAGGTAATGTGTTGGCGTCTTGAACGAAAGACCGTCGTTCAACCTCTACTATGAATAGTTTCTGTCTGTCGTTCGTAGTAGACATTAAACTGTAGGGTCCAGATATTATTAATAAAAATAGCACCCATACAACATCAGTGATGTGTAGAAATAGGAACTTTAGTTCAATTTACTTCAGTGAACTAGGTAGTTCATCTAGTTCAATCGATTAATTTTTGTATTGCGAGCAAACGACTTATGTGTGTGTACATGAGTGGCTATGGCACATCAATTACATTGTTTATGTTTTGTATGTAAACTGCGAGCAAACAAAGAGTCTGACGATTTGTAACGAAGTTGTTACATATTTATTTAGAGATATATAATATTTGTAGACCTGGATCTATTAATCATAGAATATTTAGACATTATGTTTTATTAAAAAAAATAATAATTTTAATAAAATCAATTTTAAGAGTCTTATATTTTTACGAAAGACAAAAAAAGAATAGTGGTTCGGGCTCATTGTTCAAATGTATTGAAATAAACTGCAGAACTGAAAAAAGAAATAAAATTGTTGAAGCACCATTCATTTATAACATTAGTCTTTCCGTTTTTCTATTAAATATTTGCCTAGCCCTCACTGTCAATTTTTTATATACAATTTACGATGTTTACTGTATCAGATATTTTTGTTAATAAATTACATCACGAATGTTGAAGTATAATATGAAAGCGGCCATATCGTTGTAATATTTGAATATGAAAGTTTACGTACACATCTTCTCTATTATATTTCTACACAGTGCTGATCCAGCATGCAATGCTAATTTAATCAAAATTTAACTTTTTATTTTTTTATTTTTGAAACATTGTTTTGCTTTCATAATAAACGATTATAATTGTAGTTAAAAAAAACTTCAATATGGGTAACTTCGAAGTTACATGCATAGATATATGAAAGAAGTACAACAAGACAATGGTACATAGTCCCAAAAGGGTATTAATTATAATATTATAATGGTATGGCTTGTACATTGTTTGTGAAGATTTGTTTTGTGCAAACATTTCTGATTATTTTTTGTTCTACTCTCCGATTTTAATAATATTACGAAAGAGAAATTTGAAATTTGTCTTCAATTTAAGTTAAGTTCTTTAAAATTTAAATTTTTAAACTTTTTTTGAAGAGTAAATTAAAATTAAAGTAAATCTATTCAATTATGGAAGTGACTATTGACTGAATATTTGAACAAATGTGCTCAACTTAACACACGCATATTTAAAGTTAGTAGAGACAGGCAATTGAAAAAAAGTCGGCTAACCTCCATACGATCATCGTTCTCGTATGCAAACGATGGAGGACACAACAAGACAAAGATTGTGTTAACAGTTTGACAAAGGGTATAGTGCAATAAGGGGTATTCAGAAGGTATTTGCTGTTAATTGGGCTTAGACTTAAGAAAAATGGAAATAATAAAGAAGAACTTAAGTCGGGTTAAAAAAAAATGTTATGCAGCATAATTCAGCTAGTGCGATTTGGAACTCTGATTAACAGTGTTGAGTTTGGTCGGGCTTTTAACTTGACTTGAAACTAAACGGATTTGGAAAGCTATCTGTGCTTCATACAGTATAAGGGATGTACCCATTCACCTCTTTCATCCGATAAGGCGTCAGAGACGAAAATTTATTGAAGGGAATCTTAAAATTTTTTTCTTCCAGCATAGGAGAGCAAAAACCAAAATTCTTTTAGGGAAATTGAAAACTTTATGCAGAGATATTGATAATTTGTTGTGGTGAAATTGACGGATGACTTCTTTCGGTATGGGCAGCATTTCGGGACGACGAGTTGTTGGAAATCCAGTCCAATTAAGAGCAACGCCTATGGTCCAACTTTAAAAATTGAGTTTTCTGCCATTTTTATTTCATTTATTCTTACTCAAAGACAATTTGCTTTTAACTTTGCTTTAACCCATGTTCTCTACTATAGCACTGTATCACGTTGAGCTTCTCGTGTGTACATGTTTCTGGCGACGAGCTTTTGCTTCTTCGAAGGATCAAACCCATGGAAGGAGTTTAGTATTTTCGATTTCTTGATTTCTATTTTTTACCATTTTGAAATACAAAATTAAAAATTATGTTGTTATTACATTTGGAAATTTTACAGAATTTTCATTTTATCTCTTTTACTCTTTAAAGATGTTAAAAACAACCAATTCTCTAGTTGCCAATATAGCAACTGGAAGGCCCAATTGCTGTCCGCACACGAGCTATAAGTTTTACTTTGGTCTTCTTTTTCTTAGAATAATTGTGAATTTTTTGTACAATTTAAAGAAAGTTTCGAAATAATGATGAAGTTACGCAAAATGGTGCATTCATTTCTGTTTGCTATTAAAAGTTATTCATGGTATTGCGTACAAATTATTTTACGATTTAACGATTTCTATATAATTTTGTCAAATTTAAGACAACTTTCGATTAGTGCGGCGTATCTAATTGTACCAACATAATTGAGTATTATGAGTCATTTTCATAAATTTTTAACAAATGTCATTAAAAAATTTGCATGTCAAACATGCGGAATATCATAACTTACTTTCCAACTTCTTTAATCATTTAATTTTAAATACCTCGTAAAGATATTCCATGCTTTTCATCAGTTTTAAGTAAAGAAATCATATTATTTTTAAACTCTAGAACCAGTCCTGTCTTAATGTAATCAGTTCATTAAAATAAATACATCTTTCATTATACGTTTAAATATATAACTGTGCTGTTACATTAATTCTGAAGTGCATCTTTTTTGGTCTTATTTTTCTCTTTTTTCCATTGCTATGAATTTTAAAATTTCAATTTTTATTTTCAAACCTAAGATCTTCTAATGGCAGTAAGAGTAAGCCTCATCAATACTGATCTCTATCGGGCTGGTCGAAATCAAGTTTTACAACGCGACAGCCTGACAGCTTTTACATTGCCCAACTGTGCGGGCTGTGACGTATACGAACAAAATGCACGTAATGGAAGTGTTTCCTTACTAAGCGAAATAACCAAAGAAAAACTTACACACTTACCACTCCACATACGTTCGTACACATAATTTTAGTTTGCAAAATTAAAAAGCAAAAATATAGCGAGGGGGTCCAACACTAAGGTAGACTGTTTGTGTTCGCTGACTCGTTCGAATTTCCTGATTGGAATAACGGGCTTTTTTCTCCACCTTGATCACTTTTTTAACAAAGATCTGTTCAAGGCTCACACGAATACGTACGTAATCGATTTCAACAGTTTCATCTCTTATTATTCAACATTAATATATAAGTTATGTTTGCAGTATTTGATAAACTGACTTAAGGATGACCACTGAGAGTCCAGTTGTCGTTATTTGGAAGAGGCCGTTATTGCAGTGGCTACTAAAAAGATAACATTTTAAAATTTTCAAAGATTCTGTAAATATTTTATGGAAACCTGTTGGTGTATCATTTGATTTTCAATTAGTATAACATTTTATTTTCAAATTTGTTTTCCCAATTAAATTAGTAGACAACAACAATTTGAACGGCAAACATCAAAACTGTTTTGCAATTGGGATTCTTATGCTTTAACCTATAAAGCACTTACATTTCGTTTAATTTTTCCTCTTTTCCAATTGTTGCTTATTTTCAAACGCATTGTCCAAAAATTTGTAGCTATTTTCAACAAAATTCAATATCTGTATAGATAAACTTAATTTCAATTCAAACACGAAACCTGCACACAAAAATTAGCGTTCCATAACATCACCAGCAACCTTTGACCACACATTTTTAATTCTCGAATTTTCGAAAAAATATCTGATTCGTCTCCTTAACAATACAAAAAAATACATACAAACAAATTCATATAAAGAGCAATCCAAAAGAGATAACTATAGCAGACGTGGAACGAGAGCGTAAAGTCAAATAAAAGTTTTTAACTCTTCCTCATACTGTATCATAAAAATTTTGTCTAATATGTACTGTCTTGTGCTTTATTTGTCATTTAATTTTGGTTTTGCCATTGTTTAATCGTAATCCACACATCTTACTACACAGTCATAATACCAATATCACCTTGTATCGTATATTGCAATAGAAAATCTATTCAAATTCAATGGAAAATGTTTTTGTTTGGGAAGAGCAAAACGATCAGACGGCAATACATTCTGTGGGAGACTGATTTTTTTTACAACCAAAAGATGGACTCTTTTGTTCTGATACAAGATTTCGATGGGTCTTTCGGAACTAAATATTCAATGGATAACATATTTATGACAAAAAATACGCAGATGCTAACAGGCTTTTCGACGGCCAAACATGTGTCCAAAACTTGTTGACAGGCATCACCATGATGTGTTTGTGAATTTACTTGGCAACTCAGGTTAATTTCTTGAGAGGTTCCTTATTCACTCGCTGTCCATGTGGAGACAAAATAAACTCCTTCTGGAGAACATATCATTCCAGATAATGCTGGGGTCGGATTAAAGCCATACCGGAATTATTTGCTCATCGTTATAAAAGCGAATATTTTACCGATTTGCAGCAGAGAAGCAAATGGAAAATGGGATAAGAACAGCATAAAGCAGGGCGATTTTGTCCTGATTAAAGAAAATCTGTTGCCAGCTATGGAATGGCGACTTGATACGATAAGATAAGTTATTTACGGAAGATATGACGAGGATAAGAGGCATTAAATATCATGATAACTTTCTGGCTCATAATATACAACACAAAATGATTCAATTGATATAAAACACGATGATATTAGACACATATCCTTTTTGTTGTCCTCCTCTTAACAAGCTCATTCATACTTAACAAACCACGCTGTTAATAACTCTCGCCGCGCGCTCGCAGATTTTTCGCTTACGTATATGAGTGCGTTTGCTGAATAATAATCCATGAGAAATAATATATTTTGCCTAAATTAGCTTTGACTCACCTATTATAATCAATTTGGATGTGAAGCGAACACAGGTTTAAAAGAACAACACAATGCTTCATAAGAAGCAGAGAGCGAATTCTCTTCCAGTTTCCGAGCTGCATCGTCGCATAAACCTCAAAAGGTTAGTTATAAATTATGATAAAATTACGAGATGTCTCAAACTTTTTAAAGAAAATAAAGTTCATAGATACGCAGTAACTTTCTTTGTTCCTACCTTTCAGTCTGGTTAAAAAAAATTCTCTTATTAAATTTCTTATAAAGAATGTTTATTTTCAACGCATATATACTTAGGTTAATTTAAATAATAGCATTACATAATCAATTTGATATGTACTAACTGGCTACATGAGATGACCACACATATGGTAAGTTTACCAAAATATAAATGCAGATTGTATTTGGATGGAGTGATGCATCAATCCCAATAAAAAGAAAGAAATTTATCACTCAGATCACTAAAAATTATAGGAGCAGGAGAACATTTTTCTTGTTCCAGACAACAAAATAATCGCTAGGAACATACACACACCACTCATTTCGATCACTATTTTAACTTGTTATACATATCCATTACACCTGTTAAAATGCATACATTGTGTACATACACTTCGGCAATATAAGGACAAAAACATACAAAGTTTTCTTATGTATAAAATTTTTCCACAATATTGCTTTATGGCTTATTGTAAGTTCACCCGATTCATCTCTCTTTTAATATATTACAATTAATGTAGATAATGTAATCTGGAAGAAACAAATCAATATAGAAACGCCCTACCATTTACATCAAAACCAACTAGTTGATATGGTTGTACAAAAGTACTAAAACAAACATTTTGTTATATTAATAAATTCACTTGACGGGCATACCCATTACCACGAAAACACACCAAAACCATAACCCGCAGACTTAGAATCTAAAAACTAAACCTGTCCGCAAATACCACCACTTAAATTTTTCTAACATCACCAACTTGTTGTCAACGCTTTCACTGTCTAACCTCAATTAAACAAGTGTATTTATTTTTACACATTTTGCATTCTACCTCACTGTTATTCTTGACACTATCCAAACTGCCCCATATTTCACTCATACAATCTCAACATCGCCTTCAAATAAAGACTGCTTCCTTGCGGTCTCACAATAGACAACACGGACTTCCTGAACTTTGGTCCAAGAAGGCTCCAAAAACAACATTACTTTCAATTTTTTTCCCATGCTGTACAGCAACTGACACTTGGGTATGACAAGCATTGTAAACACAACCATTGAATTTCTCCACACATTGTGCCACAACACATACTACTAGGTACAGCCAACGTTGTTTTATATAAGCAACTGGAGTTAAACTTTATTGCAGCAAGATTGGTACTAAGAATTTCTACAAGTTTAAGTCCTTTCAATAATTTAATTCCGCAACGCAACAAATGTTTTTTTATTACAGTTTTCCCGAAAACAATAATACAATTGTACTTAAATGACTAGAAGATTGAATACATTTATAATAAGTAGTATTAGTAATTGGCGTAAACTATTAATTATTTTCCAAATTCATGATTTAGAGAGTCTAAACAAGAATTAAATATTTCTATAACAAGTATTGGCACAAACCTTCATGCAACAGCATACACTATGAACATTAAATTAAACTAAGATTTTTATAGCGTTTATAATTTACGGTAACATACAGACACGATAAAAGAGGCTCTAACATTGATCCTAAAGGACACCTCTGCTAACATTAATTGCGATTTGAAATTGTTGAAATTTACGATTAACCATTTGAAAATCTGTTAATTTGCAAGACTTTATAGAGAAGATATATTCAGTAGAGGTTATTGTGTTCAAATCGTGATCAAAAGCGTTGCAAGTTCTCTAATAGTGTGTCAAGTCCCTTTGTAACATCGCATATGCGGATTGTGGAAGATTTTCCAGACTAAGAGCTTAGTAAACACTTTAACACCGCTTGGAACCATTATTTCCCCATATATTAAAATTATTGTTTTATTTAAATACTAAACAGACTCATCGTTTATACATTTTCCTGTAGTAGGACACTTCAGAACAGTAATCTGGTTAAAACCAAATAATTAAAAATTTAGTTGTATAATCCAAATGTAATCTTTTGAAATCGTGGTAAAGTGATCGATTTGGTAGCCAACACAAATCGTAGGAAGAGGAGATTCATGACAGAAAGCATGAATCAGAAATTTGGTAATAATAACCGTACTTTGGTCTAAGATCAACGATATCAAGAAAGATTAACTGTTAGAAGTTGAGTTGAGTGGCTTGGGCGTTAGACCCAATTGCTGGAGGTTAAGAAGAAGGGTCGACGACTAAATTAATTATTTATCACTAATAATAATTCAATAATGAAGAAAATAAAAGTTTCAAAATTCAATCATATTCACTGAAGTCACAGTATATGAACATTAACTTATATAATGTGGGATATCTAGCGACGTGACTATCGTGAGGTTTTCTCATTTCTAAAAATTCTGGTCTGTTTATTACTATACCAGGAGAATCAATGGCCAAAGACTCGCCGCATTGCATTAATAGTATATTGTAATGTATTTATTAATAATAAACAAAAAAACGCAAAAATTTCACTTCCATTTGAACGGAACAGGGTTATACCAGAAAGATTAAAAAAAATGCAATTTCGGAAAGAAATCGATACTTATGATGTACAAAGAAATTTATAAGATAATCGAGCTACGATTCCTATACTGAGGAGAATATGCTCGCACGATTAGACATCAAACTTCTATTCAATGCTTGGTGTATTGCATGCAAAAGTCGGTAATATTCTCCGGGAATTATAAATTTATCTATGAAACCCTAGGTACACAAGTGTACTTTATGATATGATTACTCATTTCTAAACATCGACCATTGTAGGTAAGAAGTTTTTGTCTTCTAAGACGATATAAGTTTTCATTAATTAAACCGAACAGACTAACTGTTTTGTTTAGACAAATAGTAAAATGTATAAAAGTAGCCAAAAATTTGGAATTCACGCATGAAGTTCATTTAAATGTTATACCGATAGGTATCTTTAAATACTTAAATTATCAAAGTAAATGAACACGCTACAGTAATACATTTTAAGTTCAAACCGTAATCAATACATGAGAACATACCATATGTAGTTGGTCATTTACACTCCATTCAAATCCAAAGGATTAGACCTAGGTATCCACAGCACTTAAAATTTCTACACGAGGTTTAAAGTCCGATTTCTCAAAGGTATATTGCCAAAAAAAACTGCTGAGAAGGTTCGCGTAGGAACAGATTTTTCAATATATTCCATGTATTTGTTGGGGCTTAGAACCATGGCCTTACAAACGCCCTAATAAGAATGAACAGCAATATCCCTACTACACTTCAACGATATTCTCCGAGACAAAAAAATACCAGAAACTATTGAAAAGTGATTCTGTTGGAAGGGATGGTTTTTTGCCATGCCAACAAGATAAAGTTTTCTGGCTGTGGTAAACTGGCGAACACCAGGGCCGATCCTTGTCTTGCTGCATTCCAAGTTGACAAAGCGCCTCCACAGTGGCCCCTCATGGTGCATTCTAAGCACCCGCTAGATGTATAACTAATGGCGTGCAGCGAAGTCCAATCCCCTTGGGACGTCTAAATATTGGGTTGTGCGTCAGGGCTTTGGAACCACCACGAATAAAAATTTCATCCAGTGAGACAAAATGCAAGCCTCTAAAAGGAATCCCCCTAAAGTTGACGGACACGGCAAACGTTTAAAGGACTACCGATTAGAATAGGCACGATGGAACGATCGCACCTTCACGGGATAGGCACTTCCGCCAGCTTGGCAGGATGCCCTCATGAAATGAAGAACGGACATCACTGCATACATGGAAATGCGATGACAGGAACAGGATGCAAAAGACTAGCCCATCCTGCAACAAATGTAGTAATACAGCTGCCATGTTGTAAGCCCGAATTCGGATGCGGATTTGTGGTTAGTAAGAGACTATCGCCATCTTGTCTTGGGTATCACACTGTGGACAGAAAGAATAGCCAATCCGCAATCAGGGCGCAAAATTCCTACCAAACATCAGCCTAATTTGTGCTCAAGCCCGACGGAAGAAAAGGAATTTGGTTAAAGATGCCCTTCTAGCAACTCGAGGACGTATATGATAAAGTCCGCGCCCATGACGACCAAATCGATCCTCGGGAGATTTTATGCGAAGGTCGGGCCGGGAAGGTAATCTTGAGGCCCACTGTCGGACAGTCAGCCTCCACCGGGAACACTTACCCTCCAATGGTATGAGGCTGATATCGATTTCGAAGCGGCGCGTACATGTGTAGTCATGTAGCACCCAGGGTTTCAGAATCTCGACTCCACAAAGCACTTGGATGTCCCTGATCGGATCAACATCCAACAGAAGATCCATAATTGTGAATGACGGAAGGCACTTTCCCGTATACTAGATGTGCGCACAATTTAGAGGTCCAAACATAGACTCGACCACTACATTGTCGAGCCAAGTATCCGAGTGCGCATTAGGCCTCAAAAGGTCCCTGCGGCTCTAAGCACACTGCGAAGCTGGACG